>PVKN010036782.1:0-11374 GCA_004027915.1 Capromys pilorides | reverse complement strand
GCTTCTGGTCCATGTCTCTAAATCACGCATTTCGGTCCCCAGACCAGAAACTGTTTATCCAGACTGTTTATCCAGAAGCCAAGATGATCTGAGGAGGAAGGCAGAGTTTTCTGGGAGGGATCAGGAACACACAGAGCTGGTGAGGTGTGCATGGGTGTCCTGGGCTGCTGTGCCCTCTCTGTCTGGCCCTCAGCTTCCTCCACAAAGGCTTGTGGGGTCCAGAGGCTCTCTGCCTATGAGCACACTCCTTGGCCAACCCAAGAGCAGAAGCTTGGACCAGGGCTGCCAGGTCATCCCCGTGTCATTCAAGAGATGGTGCCTCGTGGCGCCCCTGGCCTCGCTTCCGCTACCGCCCCACAGCTGTCCTATCTCCATGGCTGTCTGAGTCTCCCTGCTGTCCCCTTTGACCTTTCTTGCACTTTATCCTGTTTATAGTGACTCTGTGACCACAGCTCAGGTTGGCTGTGTTCTGGCTAAATGACCACTTCAGCATCCATGTCCTGCTCTCCCTGTCTGGCATCAGCTGCAGGGCCCAGCCCTGTCTTTCTGCGGTGCCTCACTGAGGCTCTAAGCTCTGCATACATCTGCTGAGTCTGCCCGTCTCTGCGGCAGCCCTTTTCCTCTGGAGCATGCTAACCCACTCGCTTAGGAGCACCTGGTGCCAAAGAACTTGCCCCGCCCACAGTGGGAGCAAGTAGACTCATTAAAATCTGTCTCTCCCTGACAGGGGGTCAGCTCCTCAAGACTGTGGGGTGCTGGTGTGTTCCCCACGTGGTTCCAAGCCTGGGACCAGACTGAGGTCTCACAGCAGAGCCCTGGCGTGCATAATGCACACCCATGAGTCAGCCAGCCTATTGGTGGATGTGGTGTGGACTCAGCTCTGTCTGGATGAGACTGGGGGCGTCTGCCAAGCTCCACGGAGGACAGAAGTGGGACAGGCAGGGACTGTTGTCATGCTCCCTCTCCTTCTCCTCTCTCTATCCCAGGTGCTTGTGGGCAGTGTCACTTCTACATATGCAGAAAGATGCCCAGGTTTTGAAACTGTTGAGTCATCTCATAGACAACACCACTTCATGGCATCAGATAATCTCTCCAGGCCAGTTTTAATACAATTGAGAAATGTGAATATGGTATTTTGCCACCACCTCAGTGGGCCAACTTCATGGCACTATTTTCGTCAATAAATGCCATTTGACGCATGCCTATTAGCTAGACATCACTGGAGAAGCTCTGCATGCAAGTCATAAATTCTTTCCAATGAGTACCTGCCAGGTCAACATAATGGGTGGAAGTTACTTAAAACATGAGAAATTGTATCAAAAGAGAAAGGTTTTATACACCTAAAATATCTGCTCAAATATGCAAAGAAACCCAAGATATTACTGGTGAGTTCTAACTGCAGGCACAAAGCCCCTGTCAAAGCAGACGAAAGGAGGAGGGGTTCATTTAGCTTAAAGTTTCAGAGGTCTCAGCCCATGGTCTCAGTTCATTGGCTTCAAGGCAAGAAAATCATGGAGGATGGGGTTGGCAGGGGAAAGTTGCTCACTTAGTGAACGCTGGGAAGCAGAGCCCTGGAGACAAATGCCGGCAAGAGATAAGCCCTCCAAGGGCTCCCACAGTGACCCACTTGCAAACGGCCCTGCATTCCAGTAGTACATGCAGCTGTGGCCTTCAAAGGACTAACCCATGAGGGGTACATGCCCCGTGGTCCTCTCATTCCCCCAGGAGGGTCTTCATCTGGCTCTGCTGACAGTTCAGCATAGCCGTCACACTTCATGGTACCAAGTGCTGGCTAGAACACAGGGCAGCTGGGAATCTCATGCAATGGCCCCTCAGCACATAGCTCAGCCACCCCACCTGGGTGTCCCCCAGCTAGATGAAGGCTCGTGTCCACATGAACACCTGCACATGAATGTCCATAGGAGTGGATTTGTTCTTCATCACCACTGCCACTGTAAGAGTGACCACAGACTTTGTGGCCACATGTGTTTATCACCTTGAACTTCTGCAAATGAAAATGTGGCTCTCAGTGGGCCAATATCCAGCTGTCCTGACTGGAGGGAGCCTGTGCCTTGCCTGGTCCCTCTCCCTGCTGCCCATGGTCATGGCCAGGAGGTGCCTTTCCCACTTTTCAGGCCAGTGTGAGCATCTCATCTTTCTGTTACTCTCTTTTCCTTATCTTTTTCTCGATTTTCTTTCTCTCTTTTCCACTAAGAAGGATGTGGTTATCTCAGGCTCATTGGAGAGTTCAGTACAATGTCCCCTCGGGCAGCAGACTGGAGTGGATATAATCAAGGCATGCTATATGCATGCATGGAAATGTCACAATGAAATTCATTGTTCTGCATAATTATTCTGCATAATTAATATATGCAAATGAAAAATGATAATGAGAAGGAAATAAGAAAAAGAGCAACTGGTTAACAAACTCCATGCCAAGGCGTCTCAGGTGCCTACAAGGTATCTTTGGGCAGCAGGCCAGAACATTTTTGAGAAGGGACACTCTTCTCCCCACCAAAAGAGGCTGCATGGATCCCGACAGATGGCTTTGCTTGACCTTCCATGCTATACCAAGACCAGCATTTGTTTAAAATTTGTCTCCTTAATTATCATGTATTAGGCTTCTTTTGGTTTTTTTATTAGCTCAGCTTGATCATCTTCATCTGTTTAATTTATACAATTTAATGTAGATATTGACATATTTGGAGTTAAACATTCTAACCACTTATTTTATATTTATTTATTTTATCTTCCTCATTAGGGTTTTTCTTTACCCTTTTTGGTAAGTCAGTTGTGCTTTATATATTTTCTTTCTTTCTTGAACACCTACCCAACAGACTTCCACATATAATGTTAATAATCAGAGGGTAGCGGACATACTTAATCTCATTATTTCGCAGGCAATTCAAGGATCTCACGCATTCAAGCTCCGCACTCCTTCTTTGAGGTACTATCCTCCCACCTCACCACTCCACTTTCCTCAGAAAGTGAGTTCTTTTCTTCTGAAGGGGCCTACTTTGGGGGCAGGTGAGGGGTGCTATTCACTGACGTCAGTTGGAAATGAAGCTCCGTTTTTGTTTGTACTTGAAATACCCTTATTTGTGGTTATAGTTTAAATCTCAAATCTCTCTCTGGAGTCCTCCATGTCCAGAGGTAGGACCTGATGGGGGATTAGATCACGCAGGCACCATACTCCTAGGTCTGTTGATCCCCAGATGGGTTCGTGGCTGACTGTGCTGTTAGGGGGTGCCCATGTCTTGGAAGGCATGTCATTCCCAGGGCTCTTTCCACTTTCTCTGGTTCTTGGCTGCCCTGGGTGGGGCAGTTTTCTTCCACCGTGATGCTCCTGCCTTGGTAGGCGCTCACCATAGACTGAGCCCTTTGTAACCACAAACCCAAGTGAGTGCTCTTTAAATTGCACATGTCAGGTATTTATCTAGCAATGGGAAAGTGACTCATATATTTTCCTTCTGTTTGGGTGGATGTTTTCCCTGGGTAAGGAATAAAAGGTTGGCAGTGCTTTCTTTTCAGTATAATTATGCACCACTTCATTACCAGCTTGCTTTTCATGGTACCTAAATGCTAGTGTTGGATGGAATATCTTGTTATAAGTATGTTTGTCATTTGCATATTTTATTTGAGAAATGTCTGTTTAAAATATCTTTTAAAATCTTTGGAAAGGATTCGTCTCATGATAGATTTTCCTACCAAAACTCTAGAAATAAGAGAAAAAAAGAACACACGGGAAATCTTATCATACTATAAGCCTAGAGGGTAAAACTCTGATAATCAGAAGAAATACTAGAAATAAACATTTGAACAGAAGAAAAAGTGCCTGTGATGGGCTCACTGGGAAAGAGGATGCTTTAAAGGAAAAGAGCAGAGAGCTGCAAGATGTTGCAAGAGTCCTTCCGATCTGACACAGAGAGTGGAACTTGAAACATCCGAGCCATGGGCAATGTGAAAAGGAGTGTCGCGGCACGTACCCGGGGTGGCAGAGACAGAGATGCAGAAAGGATTCAAAGGGATGTTGAGAGCAATAATGGTTGAGAAACCTCCAAAATTAATGAGACCCTATCCTTAGACTTGAGAAACTCAGAAAACATAAAGTGAGATGAGTAGCCCTCAAACTCCCCAAAACCCATTACAATGGGCCTATCCTAGTTAAGTGGCAAATAAAAGAAATCAAGGAGATCATCTTGCAGGAAGAGAGAAGACAAAGAGAGAGGGCAGGGAGGAAGAGGGAGAGAAGGAGAAAGAGGACCTCCCCTGGAGAGGCACACGGAAAAGCTGCTTCAGGCTTCTCATTAGAAACCATCCAGGGAAGAAGAGGAAGGTGACGTGAAGTAGGACCACAGCAGCGGCAGCAGCAGCAGCAACACACCCAGCCAACCAGAGTCTTGTATCCAACACAGCTATTGTTTACAAGGGACAGAGAAACGCACTTGCAAACCAGCAAATCCAAGGGACTTTCTCCCCAGCATATCCACACTGCAAAAGTGCTGAGCTTCTTCTGGGTGAACAATGGCAGAAAGGTAGAGCTGTAAGCACAGAGAGAGGAGGCTGAGAGAGTGAACCCAAATGTCTTACTTGCTGAGTTCCTCAGGGGGAGATACCTATGTGCAGATAACTGTGTGAAGCGCTTCTAGCTCCCTTACCATGGGTGATGGAAGCACACAGGTCACACAGGGCTGGCAGCGGACCTAAAGTCGAAACCAAGAACACTATTGCCACACAACTGACGCGGGCTCACACCAGCACAAATGCCCCAGAGCAAGGTCAGGACCAACCAGGAACCAGTTTCTGAAGAACGGTGTTCTAAGAACGGAGTAAAACATAGTTGTGTTGTAGATGATACTAGCAAAATATTTCAATAATCATGTTCATCTTCACTAGTCTAAAAATGTTGATGAAAGAAAAGGAATTTTTCAGAATAAATTAAATAAAATTAAGTTTTGACTGTCGGAAATCTACTTTAAGTATAAAGACACAGGTAGGCTGAGGCTAAAGCATGGGTTAAGGTGCATCATGCTAGGTTAAGTACCCAAAGGGACTGTTCTCTGAAAAGGACATACAAGGGGTCAACAGATGCTCCGTGCCACTATCGCTGTGCCACTTACACTTGAGACAATAGTCACCATCAAAAAACCCAAGAGTCAGGGGTTGGCAAGAGTGTGTGGGAGAGCCATCAGGGGCACAGTTGGTGAGACTCTACTGGTGCTATCAGTGTAGAAAGAGGGACAGAAGCTCTTAAGGCAGCTAAGGACAGAGTCACCAGAGGATCCTATGTACTTCCTCATATATATACATCCAATGAAGAGGAAACCAACATCATGTGAGGACCCTGAGTCTGCATGTTCACCCAAATACTCACACTAACCAAGCAATGGAGACAACTTCCATATCCATCGCAGATGGCTAATTAAAAAATTTGGAGGGCAATGGAAACTTATTCAGCGTTTAAAAAGGAATTTTGCCGCTTGAGACAACACAGGCAAATGTTGAGGACACTATGTGAAGTGGAATAAACCAAACAGAGAAAAATACTGCATGGTCTTTTATGTGTGGAATCTAAAAGGAAAAACAAAAGCCCACAACTCAACTATGCAGCAGCAGAGAACATCTTGCTAATAATCAGGGGTAACAGGGGCCAGGGCTGGGAAGAACATGGTCAAAGTTGATAAGACTGAATTTAGTTATGAAGGGTAGAAAGGATCTAATGGACAGAAGGAGGGCCATAATGAACACTACTGTATTATATGTCCCAAGTTTCCTTTGGGCCGTGTAGATCTAGGCGCCTCTTACCACATACAACAGTGGGGTAGCTGTGTGAACCGATGCTTGTGTTAATTTGCATGAGTGTACTAAGCAGTTCACTAATTCAAAAAATAACACTGTATCCATTAGCAATAAAAATCTTTAGTTAGAAAATGTTTCTATCAGTATAACAAGTTTTATTTTCAAAAGCCTAAGTAGTTGCATTAGTTTCTGACAAAACAGATGTGAGAACAAGAAAATAATCAGGGACAATCAGGTGCTTTATATCACGATAAAGTTGTCACTTCTCCCAGAACATCTAATCATCCTTAATATGTGTATAGTGGCCAGAGAGATAGCTCAGTAGGTCCCAAGTTCAATCCCAGGTACTACAGAAAAATGTGTATAGCAAACAACAGAGAGCAAAAATATGGGTGGCAACAAGTAACAGGATGGCAAGAGGAAATAGAAAAATTCTCTGTTGCCGCTGGAGATTCTGACACTCAGAAGAGTCCTGGCCATTCTAGTTGATGGCCTTGGTCTATTCGACATTCGCAGAAGTCTCTGCAGCAAGGTGCCAGGATTCACACTCCTTTCCAGCTCTGGAATGACCTTTGCCAAGATGACCAGCTGGCCAGGGCAGGGGAGCAGTGCTCCCCTGAGCCCTGTGGCATCTGAGTTGGGCTTCTGCCCTCACAAACTGGAAGCGTAAATGTGTTCAGGCCCTGGATGTGTGAACCTGCTGTAGCAGCATACAGCTTCGAATGCCACAGCCTGCCCCGCCGGTGCCTTGGGCATGGAGCCTGTGGCTCCCATGCCAGGTGCCCGTGCAGAACAGCTGCTGTGGCCGCACAGAGTCAGCCTTCCCTGGGAAAGTCTCGCCTCTCTCCTGCACGGGCAGAGTGGGAAAGGTGTTGCTGTCACTTTGGAAAGGGCCCATCAAACACTGGAAGGCGTAGAGCTTGCTGGTTTCCTGTCCTTGCAGAGGGCTCAGCCTCTGCTTCCTCGGTTCCCCGCACTCTGCGAGGGCCCCTCTGGATGGGGTGGGTACGTCCCAGACTGCTTTGAGTTGCATCCTGCCCATCCTGTCCTGGACCCAGGGACCTCTATCCCCAGGAACAAGCATTCCTGCAGGATGCCAAAGAGCTGGTCCTCCTGAAAACATCCCTGATTCTCATGCCTTCTCAGACTCCAGTGTGACTTGGCTGGAGTTCTATTTTGCTTTTTAGACAGGCTCTCACTATGCAGTTCAGGCTGGCTTTGAATTAGCACCGATCCTGCTTCAGCCTCCTGAGTACTGGGATTGCAAGAGTTCTCCACCACGCCTGGCTCATAGATGAGACTTGTGTGTGTAGGGCCTCACTCCATGGCTCAGGCTCATAGTGATCCTCCTGTTTTCTGACTCACTAGTGCTGGGATTCTAGGCATGCACCACCACACCCAGACTGCATGGTTGACTCAGCATGATCAAGAGCAGGGCCGGTGCAGCATGTGGTGCTAGGGATCAAATAGCAACAGCTTAGTCTGCTGAGCTATCTCACTGGCCCTTAGGTAAGACTTTAAAACCACCTTCCACCTCTGGTTTGTGGCCACACTTTGATATACAATATATGACATAGGCTATGTGGCATGACACAGAAAATATAATGTATATGAATACTTCGTAATGCATGACATAATGTATATAAGCTGATATAGGCTTATATAGAAGGTAGCATTCACTACATAGTGGATTACATCACAGACAACATCATATCTGTAGCTCATTTCTGCAGGTTTTATTCCAGTGCTGTCATCTCACTTTGCTCGAGCTCTCCTCTTATTTTGGTTGTAGATCCTGAGTAGCTACTGGTTGTTTAACAAACCCTCTCACATAAAAGCACTGGAGAACAGAACACGCGTATGTGTGCAGATGTTATCAGCTGTGTCACACTTATTGGAGGCCCTGTGCTTGCCTGGATGCCATCCCTAGCTAAGCCCTGTGTGACACAGAGCCGGGGATACACGGGGCCGACGCTGCCGCGATGCCTGTAATTTTACTGCTCTCGCTCTCCGATCAGATATGTTAGTTGTGGAGAGCAAATCCGAACACATGTTTCTCCCATCCATTTTGACAGAGTGCTGTTATTTCCTGGATGAGAACAGTTCAATTTCCTGGTCAGCGTCTCGCCTCCTTGCGGGAGGACGGGGTCCAGCCGGGCCACTGGAGTGCAGTTTCGGCTCTGAAGATGTCTGATGAAGGACATGATCGAAACCATTCTTCCCACTGCAGATGCAGCGTCGATATCATTACTCATCTCGCTGTTCATAAAGCTATATTGCGAGAGGGGGTTGAAATACAGGAATCAAATTAAACTCTCCTGTGGTGTTAACCCTCTGTGGCCAGGCCAGCTGCTGTCACCAGCGCAGAGGCTCTGTTCCCACCTGGGCTGGCAGCCAGTCGCACATCGGGGCCCTAGAGAGGCTCAGGAGTGAGATTCAGACCCTGTGTCTGTGGGGTTCGGAGACCAGCTGGCCCCTCTGGGCCCCTCTGTGCTCTGAACCTGGCCTATGCCCAGGAGTTTGTTTCTTCGTCCAGCCACCCTCGGTCTGTCCAAGGTGCTCCCCTACTCTGGGCCTTCTGTGCCATGGTGAAGCCACCAGGGGAAGCTGTAGAGATGGACATTCAGGAAACAGCTTCCAGGGGAGCTGAAAATGCACATTGATCCTGGGAACACTGCTTTAACGTGACACTCTGGGAAGGTGGCTGAGCCCCGGGCCTGCCTGTGTCTTGTGCCTGCTCCCAGAGAACCAAGCTTTCCAGCTTTTACCAGGAGAGTTTCTCTTCACGAATGCACAAAATAACCTTGTTTGTGTAACCACATTTCTGAGAAGATAAGTACCTTGGATAACTGTTTAGCATCTTAGATTCACCAGGAGCTCTCCATATGTAGTGAGTGCCTGACTTTCAGGGTAATCAAATTAGTATAAATCGGACCGCAAGCTCACCTTAACACTGAAAAGAGATCACACCCCTTTCTAGGGAGGGGACCACATACATCAACACCCGCGAACAGGAGACAGTCCACACTGACTACACACTGCCAGTGATGTCTGGGGACAATGCCACATGCATGGAACCAGGGTGGTGTAAATCTGGGGACTCCAGGCTTTCTGAGGGCTCCAGGAGAAGTGAGGAGCAAGGAGCCACGTTGGCTGGAGGCCTTGCTGACCCACACTGGCCCAGCAGCCCCCCAAAGGAGTCCTCACACACTGCAGGGCATGAACTGTGAGCCAGCACCTCTGGTAACAGTGATCCTTCACTGAGAGCTCCCAGCAGCCCTCAGGGCAGGGCAGCAGCCCCATAGGTATCTTGTCACAGTGTAGCATGAAGCCCCGCACAGCTCTCCAGCCATCCCAGGGGGCATGTGCTGGCAGCCCTGGTGGCACAGCTGCATCCGTGTCCTGAATTGAGGCCTGCCCAATGCTAGGTGAGCTTAGCCCTCGCTGCACATGTGTGGTGGTTTCCTGGGGCTGCCATGAGGCCCATGTAGGCACAGGGATGCTCTTCCATGTGTCCTGGACACATCAGGTCTGACACAGCTTCCTTCTGAGGCTCAGATGGGCCATGCCCAACATAGACCCAGTCCCTGCTCTTCCCCTTGAGGCTGCAAACAATGAGAGAGCCCCAGCCTCACTGTGAAGCTGGCCACAGGAAGATCCTTGCACCTCCTTTCTGTTGCTGCATCTGGGAGTACCCACCAATTGTGGGTGCCCTGGCATCTGGGCTTCAGCAGACGCTGGCTGGAGGGGGGGAAGGAGGGAAGGAGGGAGGAAGGGAGGGAGGGAGAGAGGACAGCAGGCCTGGGAAATGCTGAAAGACTTCAGATCTCACAAGCCTGGAGGTGGGCCTTGTACCGGAGGCCCGAAGGCTGGAGGGAGCTGTGCCTGGCTGTGGGAGCTGTGGCTGCATGCGTCCTGCTCTGTACCTCTGTGTCCTTGGTTCTTCCCCATCCCACCTCCTCAGCCCAGTCCCCACAATCTGCCCCATGTTCAGCCATGCAACAGACCAAAGCTCCTCATTTCTGTCCCTGCCTGGAGGACAGCCTGCCCCTTGGCTGCCTGAGCAGTTGAGCCATGCACACAGTGACCGTGCAGCATACCCATGTCTGCAGGAGGACAGCTGCAGCCACCAGAGTACCCTCCTATGCCTGAGTCCAGACACAGTGCATGTGGCATCACTCAGCCACGCAACAGACCAAAGGTATTGAACAGGAGAGCAGTCCCTGTTGGGGTCGGAGACCTGGCCCCCGCTTCTTTGTCCACACCACAGGTGCTGTCTCCAGGAGCTGGGCCTGAGAACCAAGCAGCTCAGTCTGAGATCTCCAGCCATTCGCTGTGCGTAAGTTGTGATCTGCCTATGTATGCCAGTGAGAATGACCCACAGCCTCTGGTGACAAGGACATCAGCTGCCAGTACCTGTGTGGCCTGTGCTTGGCTGTTGGCCTTGCACCCAAGAACTTGATTGATCTTGAATTCTATGCAATTTAATTCTTTCTTAACCCTTCTCTAAACCTTTTCAGAGTTTCACAAAGAGGCAAGCGGTCCACCCCAGAGCTGCGGTCCCCAGGGGCCAGTTAGTTTTGGCATGTGGCTTTGAGTCAACTGGGAGGGGCAGTACTCATTTCCCAAGTTGACACTATCCCTGAACATTTCCTGGACCCCTACAGCCTTCAAGGCTGTCCTTGCCTGGTGTCCTGTCGTCAGACAGAGGTCCCTTCCCCTCAGACCCACCCAGAACCTGTTGTGGCCACAGTGCATCTGGTTTGGGAATTATTTCCAAGTCTTTGGGTTTCCTAATACCCTTAAGTTACTCATCTCCAATGCAAGGCCTTTATTAGTTTGAATTTGTTAAGATTCTCTGTATGGCTCAGTTCGGAATATGTGTGACACTGTGTGAAAGAGTGTGAGGATACAGACTCATCAATGAGGTCACAGGTCAGTGAGGTGATTGATAGGTCAGTGAGGTTTGGTTCAGTTTGGTTAGTTAGCCCTCACAGGGCAGTGAGGTCACAGGCCATGAGGTCACAGGGCAGTGAAGTCACAGGACAACGGGGCCACAAGGCAGTGAAGTTGTAGAGCAGTGAGGTCACATGACCATGAGCTCAGGCTAGTTGGTGACATATGCCCTTTCCTGACCCCCATGTTTTAAGCGCTGGCTCCACTGCTTTGCTGAGGCAGGGCTTATGGTCTCTAACCATAACTGTGAATTTATTTCTCTTTGAAATTCTGCCCATTTGTACCTCATGGCTTTGAGCTGCTACTGCTAGGTGCAGAACATCAATGTCTTCTTCGTGGCACTGTCACGGTGCAATGTCCCCTTTTGTCTCTTAGTTTTTTGTTCCAAACTCTTCTCTGATAGTAACACCCACTGCAAGTTACTTTCAGTTAGAACTTAAACAGAACTTTTCACATACATACATTTTTTTAGACTAAGTGAGTTTATTTTAATTATTAAAATGTGTTTCTTACAATAACCTATAGCTATTTTTACATTAAATGCAAATTAGAAATCTTTGCCTTTTAGGCCATTTACATTTAATGCAATATCAATATGGCTGGATTCCTACCATTTCAT
>PVKN010036781.1:0-11373 GCA_004027915.1 Capromys pilorides | reverse complement strand
ATCAGTTATTTGGATTTTGGTTATTAGGGTTGTATAATTATGATCATATCAATTAAAACATAGTTTTTATGACATAGTTATGGCATTTTTTCCATTAGACTTATACAAGTTTGCTACAAAGATAGAGGATATTGATTTTTTTTAATATTTAAAATTTTATTTTAAAGAGCAAATATAGCAGAAACAAAGATAGAAAAAGTAACAAGCAAGAGTATATGTAGTACAGAATTTCAAAACAAGAACAGGGGCTGGCGAGATGGTTCAGTGGTCTAAAGTGCCTGCTTAGGAAAGCTCAGGCAACTGTAGGGACTGCAGTTCGATCCCCGGCACCACATGCTACGCCAGCCCCACCACCAGGGTAGGCCGAGCCAGCCATAAAATAAACAAACAAATAAATAAAATAAAATAAAATAAAAAATTAAAAAAATATGCTCAATCTTTCATGAGACTTTAAAAACAAAACAAAACAAAAACAAAAATTTAACAATGGTTGTATTACATATTTTCATCATCAAATCTATTTAGATTAATAGATATAGGTATGTGAGATTGGTCAAATAATTAAACATTAACACTTTCAATAAGCTTTAATTTTTTAACTCTTCCAAATGCATTTTGTATTTAAGTCACTCTTCTAAAAAAAAGTTTATAGGGGCTGAGGATGCAGAAAATGCAAGGTCCTGAGTTTGATTCCTGGTACCCCCCAAATTTTATTTATTTTTTATTTATTTATTTATTTATTTATTTATTTATTTATTTATTTGAAGAAGCAGTTTTTCCTACCGATAAACAGATCAGCATGAAAGCCTCTTCTCTATATCCCCTTGCAGTAGGGGTTGCACGTGACAGTGGCTGTGTTAGCTGTTCTCTCTGAAACCTGGTGGGAAGAAACTGAATAGTATTTGTGTCTTTGCAGTTATGATTTTAAGCAAGGAAAATATCAGGCAGAATCTGTATATACAGTGTATCAGCTTCACAACAGTAGATTTAAATTCCAGAGAGTCTTCCTTTTGGCCAACAGCTTTACACTATGGAACCTGGGTCTGATCTTGACTGCATTAGCCACCTGGACCTTGACTGGTACCCCTGATCTCTGATTGGGGCCCCCCATCTTCAGAGTGTGCAGGTGGAGGAGAAGCCTGCTCTGCTCTGGAGCTGGAGGTCAGGACCCTAGCCTGACCTAGGAATATGGAATGTATCTGTATGCTCATAACAGTTGCACATAACCAAGACCACTTATCCCTGAGAACCTCCCATCAGAGCTGTTGATGATCTTAGGACATGCAAGGAATTAGGCCATAATGCGAGACTGCTGTTAGCATCACCTTGTAAAGTACCCCCTTGTTCTCCTTCCCATGTATTATAAGGAGCTTATTCCAGGTGGTTCAGAAAAAACAAATGAATGTACATGAAAAAACTATAGAGTGGTGCCAATTTGGGAGATACTAATAGTGTCTTTTGTGGGTCAGTTCAGAAGATAAAAATAGAAGTAGGATAAATTCAATTGTCTTGAGGAATTCATTTTATATTTCCCTTCAGGGAGTAGAAGAACCTGGCTCCCTCTAAGGCAGACTGGGTTATAGCAAGGCAAATGGACAACTAGGAGTGACCTGTCAGTCTCAGAAACCTGTCTGTCCTATCTAGAAGTATTCTCAGAGCCCTGCCTGGAATGGCTCCAATGTGAGAAATGAGTTTAAGAGATGGCAGCCATTAACCTCTTGGCCACTGTGAGCCTTTGACTGGCCCACACTTGCTCTGTGGAGCACACTCCTCTTTCCTTCTTTTCCTACCTTGAGCTCACCTTTAGTACCTTTAATGAACACTAAACATTTACATTCATATTTATGTCCACTTCTTTGAATAGGATAATAGTGGCCTGGACAGGACCACTGGTCACAACACCCAAGAACAGTGAGAAAACCACTGGACAAGTGTAAGGAAGAGAAGTTTCTTTTACCCCTGGACCTGGGGGCCCTCTGCCTGTAGCCCAGGTGTCGTGGTGTGATTCCTACCTACATAGAAGATGATGGCAGGGGCGGGTGTGAGGCACCTGACGCTGACGTAAGAGAGCACCTTAAGCATGTGCCCTTCGCGGCCTGCGACGTAAATGAGTCTGAAAGAAGAATCACAGGGAGGTGCTGAGCAAATGTGTCCTGAGCTCCACCATGGGGTCATAGGGAAGGGAACTGATCGTGACTGGCCAACTGTCTCTGAGAGGAGTGTCAGGAGGTGACTGGAGGTTAGGTGCATCCTAGAGTTATGGGATCAACAAAACCATAGATGGACATGGGTCAGGAAAGTCTAAAAGTGGACTTACTGTTACAGAGATCTAAAAGCCTGTCTGCAGGGCTTCTAAGAGCAGGATACAGCCTGACAACTCTGCCTTCACTTTACTACCTTCCAATTTGGGCCAGGTCCTGGCTCTGCACACGGGGGTGCTGACCACCCAGGTGATGTCTGTGTTACACGGTCTAGAGGCCCTGAAGTTACCTAACCTGTCTCATCCCCTTCAGGTTGGGGCCAACTGGTCAAAGTAACTAAAGTGATTTTGTAGGGACATCTCATTGACAGCCTTTATTTAAAATGTCCATCCAGTTCCATCACCTGGGGCGATGCCTAGAAGGTCTAAGTCATTGTCCTAAGCTGCAGCCACCTTGGACTCCAGGAGAAGCAGAGCCTCGCACCATCCCATGATGAGGAAACTCCCCACACGGGCACAGTTACCCCACGACAGGAGCTGCAGCTGGCTCCCCAAAGCAACTTGTCATCTCCTGGTAGGCACTGAACTGCTGCCTCCAATATAACTTGATGAAGATCACATAAACTGCCAGCTATGCAACCCCAGCCCTATGCCTTTGTTCCCCTTTCCTATAGGATTTTTTTTTTTTTTTTTCTGGCTCAGCCTGCCTTCTGGGCGGGTCTGGTAAGGCATGTGGAGCTCAGGATCCATCCTCTGTCCTCTGCGCCTGACTGGGTTTGCCCAATGAAGCACTTAAATAACTGAGCTAACCAGCAAGCCCCTTCCCCTTTCCTATAAAACCCCAGTTCCTGTTGCCCCTCAGTGACTGTGCTTCCAGCCTGGCTCACTAAAGCCCTTTCTTCCCCTCCATGCTGCTGCTCTTCTTGATGGACAGAGAGCCCAGCCTCAGCTGTTGGGTCCCTGTGAGCTTGGCTTTGCCAAGACAAAACCAAAGCAGTACTTGAATGCCAACATGTTTTGCTATATTTTCCTTTCCCTGACTTCTGAAAATAAGGCCTTCTGATTTTGGTGTTTCTCTCCAAAGTGGACTTTAACAGCTTCCAGTGAGAAGTGGAGATTCCATTTTAAAAGAATAACTTTCTGGTACTCATTCAGTTGTTTTGAAGTGAAAACAGTGTAGCAGTTTCACTCAGAAACACATTCTTCAGGGGCCTGGACACTGGGCAAAAACCTGTTCTAGAGTGGGCAGAGCAGCCAAGAGGATGGAAATGGCTCAGCCTCTCACTGTGGGAGAAGTGTTGGTCAGATTCCACTGCCTCATAAAGAGAACACAGCACAGCTGTGAACTCTACCCCAGCTGGATCTGTGCTGACAAACTACCTGCTGATGGAGTGTTTTAGTGGAACAGAGCCATAGGCATAATTTAGTTGTTTTTTGTTTTTAGTACTGAAGAAAACTGACTCCAGGGACACACTGAGCTACATTTCCAGTTTTTGTTCTTTTCTTTTTCTTTCTTCTTTTTTTTTTTTTTAATTGTTTGACATACATCTTTGCTAAGTCACTGAATTTCCCAGGCTGTCCTCCCAGCTGGAATTCTCCTGTCTGAGATTCCCAGAGTGCTGCTGAGAATACAGGCATAGGCCACCACACTCAGCTGGCTATTCATTTTTTGTGCTACAAAAAATTGAGGCAGGAAGAAAACTCATTCAGGATCCCTCCTATCTCTCAGGACTTTTTCCTGTTCCCCACTCCCCCATTCCTATTCCCTATTCCTTTTCTCCGTTAAATTTTCCTACTTGAAAACTCTATTGTTTCTTAGAATTCAATCTTCAACTTTGGGGGACAGGAACTCAGCATATTTCACATCTAGCATTTCCCCTGTATCATCTTGGAGGCCCCCAAGAGATCCCTGGAAGGAGGTAAGACTTGGCTTTTGTTTCATGGAATCCCTAAAATATTATAACTGCATTCTGAATCATGAGTGCCTTAGACAATCAAAACTGTCACCCTTGAAGATTATACCTGGTCTTTGTCCCTTGCTCAGGCCATGTCTCTCCTGTGCATTGGCTTTTCTTAAAGTTAAGAGCAATTTAAATTGAGAATATGGAAGGTTATGCCGTTTCTTTGGCCGGGCGTTTTAGCTGTGCTCTGTATGTGGCAAAGCTTGGACTGAGCTGCTCAGCTTCCTGCTCCGCCTTGTTTGGCCCATTTGACCCTTTGACTGCTGTGCTTTGGTATCTTAGGCAGCAGGGCTAAGAACAGGCAATAGCAGAGCATCCCCGACGGGCTTTGATAGGGAGCACCGTGAAATGTTTCTGTTCATGAAACGTGGCTTGCATTTAGGGAATGTACATCCCTGGTCATCAATCACAGGACCCGAACTGCCAATTAAAAGGCAGTGCATCAGGAGCTGTTTTTATATCTTAGAAACCAGAGTTCGCTGGACAGCCTGGCCCTGATCCTTGCTACTCTAGAGCAAATATTGAGCCTGTTCTGCCTCAGTGTTCTTTCTGGTCTGAGCTGCTGGTGAGGACATAATCTTAGCTCTTGAGACTCCCCACCTTTGCCTTTCCAGGCTTTTAGTGAGGACTCATGGTAAGATTGTTTCAGTAATTCATGGTGAGTATCAGGAGAAAAGACTTCTTTTTCTCTAATCTTTTTTTAAAATTTGTGTTTCATTTCTGAGACAAAGTCTTGCTATGTAGCTCAGGCTGGTGCTGCCCTCATTATGTGGCCCAGATAGGCCTTGAACTTGCAGCAATCCTCCTGCCTCAGCCTCCAGTTGCTGGGATTATAGAGACAAACCACAGTGCCGGGCCTCTGTGATCTCATTTTTGATCTTTTCTGGCTGCTCTGTACTTTTGTTTTTGTTGAAAACTGTCAGGTTAGAGAGAGAGGAACTCTAAACTTCCCCAACCTTCTTCTCCTACCCAACAACTAAGAACTTTTAAATTAAGCCCATAGAAAATGAGTGTTTCAAGCAAACAAATAAATAAATAAATAATTTAAAAAAAAAAAAAAAAAGGGGCCGGCGAGATGGTTCAGTGGTCTAGAGCGCCTGCTTGGGAAAGCTCAGGCAACTTCAGGGACTGCGGTTCGATCCCCGGCACCACATGCTGCGCCAGCCCCCACCACCAGGGCAGGCTGAGCCAGCCACAAAATAAATAAAATAAAGAAACAAACAAACACAACAAGCAAACAAATAAATAAATAAATAAATAAAATGAGTGTTTGCTAACAGCAAAGACAGGGAAGTCATTTATTTCTTTTACTTAAATAAAATATTTTTAGAACATCACTTTAAATGAGGAATACATAAAAAAAATGAAGAACACATACCCCATATCTGGGTCATATGAGACACTAAATTTTTGCCCCTCTGGGATAGCATACATAAAAGTCGTGTCCTGTCTTAGAGTCCCGAGCAACAGTCTTTCTTGGGAGACTAAACCTGAAACCCCAAGGAAAGATCTGACTTCTGAGTGAATCCAGAGGAGCTATTTCCAAAGTACCACACTTAAGGGACCAAAGCATATTTAGCCTAAGGGAGAATCTTTGACCTTCCCTGCCCTCCTAGACCCAGCTTTCATTCATACAAAGAGGAGAGAATGCTCTGATTAATACATTGTGGACTTTGGAACTTTTATTCTGTACTTATGAAATGCTATGTAATGATTTGGGGGGTTTTAGGTAGCTAAGGTTTTATCTGTACCTTATAGAACTTTAGCAGATAGTGGTCACTCTGCCAGCTACTGAAAAGCTCTCAGAGCAGCTGCCACTCTTAAAGCAGAGGAAAGATGTCCCCAGCACCTGCTGGCAAATCCACATTGAAGCCAAGCCCTAAGGGATGCTGACCAGAGAGGCAGTGGCATTCTGCTCCAGAGACAGATCTCTAGTTGCGTGCACCAGCAAAACCGGAGAGAGCAACTCGGGGTCAAGGCCAGGGCTATTCCCTGGAAGATACCAAAGGCTTCTCCCTGGAAACTGGCTCCCACCTGCCCAGCTGCGGGGCCAGCAGAAACTCTCCCTTGATCTACCGCACTGCTCTGGCTCTGCTGGTAAGTTAGAAGCTCCCGAGCCTTCTTCAACTTGCTGGAAGTTACCTTAGAGTCACGTTGCAGCTTGATCTCCAGCTTGCAACAACTGCTTGCCTTTCACAGAGGAAAGGAGCTATCAGAGGGAACAATTTACACGTGTGCCTTGCCTGTGCTACAAGGCATAGGAGATTTTAGTCAGTCTTTTATTCTTCCGTGTGTACACAGAAGACTGATGCATGCCTGTACTAACACTGGGATTGTGATTGTTCAGTGATGGAAATGTTTAACCTGTGAGCTTGAGAGAAAAGTTTAAAAATGTAGCTGTATCTTGCTGTTGAACATGGTTGTTGAGGTGATTCAGTAGATAGCAAGAATGTCTTGGAGACTGCTTTGCCCTACAGGGTGAGATTTTTCGCCAACCCATTATTACCTGACTGTCTCTAGAGGTGATCTGCTCAGCAGGCTGAGAAGGGCTCTAGTTGCATCCAAGTCACTTTGGGGTATTTGCCTACTTCAAAGAGCTAGACAGCAGTGGGTTAGTGCTAAGCAATGCTTCCTTCTTGAAACATGACTGTTGTAGCTGAGATCAGCTGTAACTTGTGCTTCTGTAAAACCCCAGAGCAAGCACATGCGCTCCCTGGGAAGATGAAATTATGTGCCACTGCAAGGGGGAACAGCCCGGTCAAATCTGGGCTGCTGTTCTCTCCCCAGATGGCATCACCTGGCCTGGAGTGGATCTACTGAGGGAGGCCTTAAGGGCATGAGTAATCAAATAGAAGCTAAGACGACGCCTGATTCTTTCGCATTTCAGACATGGGAAACTCAGAAGAGGGCTGGGAATCATGCTAAGCAAAGCAAGCCAGCTTGAGAAGCCCCATATATAAGAAAAGCAACCTTCTCCACCCTTCTCTTGCCAGTTGAAAGCCCCTCTCTGGAATATGGGGCTCTGACTTGGGATGTGAGGTGCTTGAACTGGTGCAGACCCAGGTAGCTCTGCTACCTCCTGCCCACCTGGGACAGAGTAACTGCAGGGTCCCCTACATGCCCGCAGTAAAACAGTTCCCATTAGCAGCTCCAATGGTGGAAAACACCACAAAAAGTGGGACGACCCAAGAGGCTGGATAGAGAACACAGTCACCAAAAGTCTGGAGGGAGAAGGAAATGGAGACTTAGAATCTTCCCTTCTATAAAACCTAAGAGCCACTGGACCAAAAACACTCTCCTAGCCTTCCAGACAATGTAGGACCTAGCTCAGCTGCTTGGGCACTGCCTCTGTGATCACTTGCTGGAAAGAGTGCATGAAAAATCTCTTCCCTGTATTTTGGGGTTTTTACATTCATGGACTGATTCACTGTGGTACCAAAGATTGAAACCAGGACCTTCACACTGAGCTATATCCTCAGGTCTTTCAAGCTTTGTGTTATGAGATAAGGTCTTCCTAGGTTGCCTAGGCTGGGGTCAAACTTCTGTTCTTCCTTCCTGAGTCTCCCAGAATGTGGGGTTTAGGCCTGTGCTGCCACTCTGCTGTCTCAGGCTTCTTTGATGGCAGCAGGCATCTTAAAAGCCCCCACTTCCCGCCATCAATCTTAGGTACTGGATAATGCTGCCAGCAGCCTGCACTCCGGCTTCCTTGAGGCTCACTCAGTGACCTTGTTCTCCTCCCCCTTGATGACCAGGCTGGTGATTGGTGCCCTCAGGATTAACCCAGCTGCATCTCCTTCTCTAACAAATCCTCTACCACCTCACTGTTTCTAGTTTCTGTCCTATCCCAACTCCAGGAGGCCTCCAGCATGTGGAATCCATGTGTGTTTTCCAGTCCCTGGTGCTTAATGCTTGCCTATGCTCTGAGCTACATCTCTAGACATTTTTTTTTTTTTTTTTTTTTTGGCTGGCTCAGCCCACCCTGAGGTCAGGGCTGGTGCAGCATGTGGTGCCAGGGATCCAACTGCAGTCCCACACACCTGTCTAAGTTTGCCTAAGCAGGCACTTTACACTGCTGAGCTATCTCACCAGCCCATCTCTAGACATTTTTAATGATTTTTTAAAACCTTAAAATAGAGTCTAAGAGCTGGCAAAATAGCTCAGCAAACTAAGCTACTGCCTAGGCAAGCGTAGGGACTAGGGTTTGATCCTTGGCACCCAGTCCTGCCCCTGGGTGTGCTGAGCTGGCCACTGAGACCTGATGTGGTAAATGCCTACAATCCCCCTGCTGGGGAAGCTGAAAATAGGAAGATCACTATGAGTCCAAGCTATGTAGTGAGATGCCATACCAAACACATTTTTAAAAATTAAAAACTAAATAAAATAGAGTCTAAGTCACTACAAACTGCTTAGGCTGTACTGGAACATGTGATCCTTCTGTTGAAGCCTTATTCTGTGCTGCCCGTGTGTGTGTGTGTGTGTGTGTGTGTGTGTGTGTGTTGTTGTTGTTGTTGTTGTTGCCAGGGATTAAAACTAGGAGGTCTTTACCATTGAGTTATATCCACAGCCCTTTTCTTTTGTGAAAGGTCTCAGTAAGTTGCCCAGGCTCAGCTTGAACTTGTGATCCTCCAACCTCTGCCTGCCAAGAGGCTGGGCTGATGGGTGTGCACACCCTGCCCAGCATGTCTAATCTGCTGCCTTCCTCATTTTTCTTCGATCCCACACCTCATTATTAGAATTCACTCCCTGCACATTTCTCTCTCCTCCTTTCTTCTCTCTCCTGTCTGTCAGAACCCTAGCACTGTTTCCTGAGCCCCACCTTCTATTCCTGAGCTCTGCCTGCACCCAGCTAGTTAGAGCTGGAGCAAAACCTGAAGGGCCAGGAGCTCTGCATATCTCCTCTGAAAAGTCTTCTCACTTCAGCTGAGCACCTGTCCCTCTCCCAGTCTCCCCTTGCCTCCTCCCACAGACCGCAGCCCCTCCACTCACCACAGCCACCGCCTGGGACTGCAGCAGTTCTGTTGGGGTCATCACGGTAAAGTAGGCGATGTTCATGAGGATGTAGCACACGGTCACCAGAGGGATCCCAATGATGATAGCCAGGGGGAGGTTTCTGAGAATGATAGCACCAGCCCATCAGGTGTCAGCCCAGAGGGTCTGTGTCCTCCACTTCCTATCTTCCCTCCCTCCCACAGAGCCTGTTCTCTGGGTGTGGTGGCCCAGGCCACAGAGGCCCTTCCTGAGGCCACCTGGGTGGGGGCTTTGAGGTGGCAGGAACCAGCAGGTCAAGAGATTTTCCAGTGGTAGATTCACTCCTGTGTCCCAGGGTGGTAGAATCCACCTATTTAAAGCAAAGGAAGTCAGAGGGAAGTAAAGAAGTCAGAGCGCTTCCTTCCCCTTGGGGACCATGCCATGCCCAGCACAGCAAACCCTAAGTCAGGGGCCAGTCTCCCCCACAGCAGAGCACTGGCCTTGTGTCCCAGAGGCCCTGGGCGGAAGAAGGAAAACTGTCCTGCTGGAATAGGATCGTGGACTAACAGGAGACGGCAGCTCTACTCCTGCCAGGAGGAGCGCCACGGGCTTTCGATCTGTGCTCTCCTGCCTGGCTCAGCTTCCTCACCTGTAAGGGTTTCTTAGCTCTTCTGTGATGTAGTTGAGCTGATGCCTAGAAAATGAAAAGAACAAGGGTGACGTGTGATTTTACTTTTTGGCAAAAATTGTGAAATTTTCGATGCTAGCTTCATTTAAAATTGCCCATTTCTGGGCATCATGGCGTATACCATAATCCCATCATTCTGGGAGGCTGAGTCAGGAGGCTTACAACCCTAAGCTCAGCTTGGGCAAGTTAGTGACTTAGCAACAACCTATCACAAAATAATAATAATAATAATAATAATAATAATAATAATAATAAGGGCAGGGAATATAGCTCAGTTTGAAGGCCCTGGGTTCAATTTCGTGTGTGTGTATGTGTGTGTATGTGTGTGTGTGTGTGTGTGTGTGTGACAAGTGAATATCTTCAGAAGTAATGGATAACTAGAGTACACAAATGCTAAGTGGCCTCCACCTCCAATAAAACATGGGACAAAATCACTGGCTGACTGACTTTTAAACACCATGTACCCTCACCCATACACTAACACATACACAAATGTGCGTGTGTGTTCAGAGTAGATTCACTGGGTTATTCAGTCTAGGGTCATTCTAGAATATGAGAAATCCACACCCTCCCTTCAGACTAAGCTAACCAAGGATAAGGCAACTATCTGCCTCCCCAGCAAAAAGAAAAGGCCTCAAAAGATGCGCCAAGAGCAAGAGCAGACAGAGAGAAGCTGCGCACAGACCACAGGAAGAAATGACGTCTGCCAGAGGTGCCTGAGGGCCAGTGCAGTTCTGGCAAGTTCTGCCTGAGGGGAAGCCCCCGCCCATTAAAGCAGCCAAGACCAGAGGCCCTGGGGTCCTCCAGATGCCCGCAGCCCGCTCCCCGGACTCTTTCTGACCTGGGTTGTTATCAGTCGTCTCCTTTCCTCTCCCTTCCTTTTCCTCATCATAAATGCAGTGTCTTCATCTTATTAAACTCTGTGCCTCTGATTTTGTATTGGCGCTGGGTTTAGGATCCCAGAGGGCTGTGTGGACAGCAGGGTGGTAATGCTGGTCTCCCAGATATGACTTTTTGTTCCCACATGTGACCCCTCAAAAGCACAGACCTGGGACACCTCCGGATTCCCCTTACCATCCTTCATATGCCCAGAGTCCATTGTAAAATGCCAGGCTGATGCCACCCACAGATGCTGATGTACTCACAAAGGATTTTTGAAAATTTTTTGTATTTCCTGTAATTAAGCAGACAGAGCAGGTGTCAGGTGAGCGGTCCGACTCTGCTGCTTTGCCCAAGGGCCAGCATAGGACACAGTGAACAGCTGGCCACTGAGTCTCGCTGCACAGTTCACAGCGGAATGAGACACAGGTGGGGTAGGTCTCAGGTATTTGTGTGGCTGCATGTGTATGGGTGCACATGTGTGTGTGCACGTGTGTGTGTGCATGTTTGTGCACATGTCTGTGTGCTGTGTGGTGCCCACCCTCCCTTCCGCTCCTCCCACAGTCACCTTGGGCCAGGAGGACCAGACCGCTGATGATAATGATGGCCACGATCACCATCTTGGCCGCTGTGAAGAAATTCTGGACGTAGCTTCCCAGCTTTGCACTCAGGGCGTT
>PVKN010036780.1:0-11373 GCA_004027915.1 Capromys pilorides | reverse complement strand
TGCGCTATTAACACTGCCCATTTTTAACATCCATATCTATATAAAAAGAAAAGGGTCTCATATACAGAAGTATCTCTTATGTATTTATCTTAGTCTAATTTGTGTTGCTATAATAAAATACCTGAGACTGTGTAATCTGTAAGAATAAAAAGTCATTTCTTACAGTTTTGGAGGCTCCAGCTCCAAAGTCATGGTGCTGTGTTCTGACACAGAGCAAATCAGAAGGGTACAGCAGGTAAAAATCTGCAGAAATTCCTTTTAAGGCTGTTAACTGACTCATGAGGTTGGAGTTCTCATGAGCTAGACATACCTCCCAAATGCCTCTTTCCAACAACACTGTCATTGTTGGGGATTAAACTTCTAGCATGTGACTTCTGCGAGGCAGTCAGGCCAGAGTCCACAGTAGGGCCTCCTGCTTCACTGAGTATATCTGATAAATGCTTTAGTTTATACTGTGGCTTTTAAATGGTGCCAGATGGTTCTAGCATATTCTGTGCATAGAATTCCAAAGCGCATGTGCTAAGATATATTAACAAATAAATTATATTTCCTTACCAAATGCGTAGTAGCTTCTGATACATTTCATCAGAATCTAAAATTGGAAACTGACCTCAAAATTCAATAATTATGCTCAGTTTTCTAACTGTTACCTATGCATAATTACATCACCTCACAATGCACTACAGCATCTCTATACTTCACCTTAGGCATAACATTAACTTCTCAGGAAATGTAAGTGCTGGTGCAGGCAATCAGAGTCTGTTCCTTAATCAAGCTCTTGCAATACGTTATTTACTTCAGCTTTGCCACAACAAAACTATTTGCACCTAGCAGATCTTAATATGTTAAAAATTTACAGCTTAGGGAAGGGTCTACAGGGTATTCAGTGTCTCAGTACTAGACTGGACTCAGTGATCCACCTGTTTACAGTCTCCCAAGAGCTGGGATTACAGGTGCGTGCCACCACACCCAATCTCAGTTGCCTTCTCAGAGCACCCCAGGGGTGGGGCTGGCATGGCAGGCCTGGGGAAACTCCGGCCCCTGTGCCTACTTGTAGATGCTTTAATCCACTGAGCTATTCGGCCAGCCTAAAAATTTACAGCTTTGAGTACAAATTTTCCTCATTGATTTTATTTTTTGAAAACGGAAAATACACCTGGAGACTTTTTAGAAGTCTTTTCAAAGAGTTTTGCAGTTCAGTAGGGACGCTGGATTCCTCGCAAAACTATTTCAAGGGAGAAGCCAGTGCTTTGTGAAGTCAGTCTGGGGGTGAGATTACCCCGCGTGAACACAATTACTTGCAGCCAAATGTCCCTTCGTGTCTGTGCGCTATGTCCCTGCACAAAAGGTTTCCAGTGATGCTTGAAGCCCTTGGGGCAGTGACAAACACCTTCTTCACTTCCTGTTCCAAGTGATGGCTGCTCAGGCTTGCAGAGGGGAAAGTCTTTCAGGAGACCAACTGCTGTGAGAAGACTATGAGGCCCAGGCAGATACATGACCTAGAGGCTCACCACACCATTTCCCATTAAGAAGCCAGATTGTTCCTGGTATCTAATGTCCTCTTGTTCCTACTACTTAAACTAAACCACGCTTCTCAGAAATCACAGGAACCATCCAACAGCCTGCGGACTGCACCACCTGACATTCTACAGACTGATTTTCTTATGGGTTGCCCAGAGGTAATTTTCATTGCTCGCCAGCAAGCACAACGAATAACACGCACTTTTATAAGGCATCCATAGTCTGAAGCCCGTGTACGCTTTCATTCTATCTTTTCCCAAGTCTGTACCATGCATTGTGCTTTATTAAACAATGGATCTGACTTATTTTTCTTGGGAATGTCACTGCTATTTCAGTGATAGACTATGACATTATTACCTATTTTTAATTATCTTTCCATGTTTAAAAGTGCCCCAGAAACTTACTGGCACAACATAGGAACTTGCTATGCTTATTCAGTTAGGGACTGACCTGGGCGAGATAGAGAAACTCATCTTTATTCACATATGTGTTACTCAGTGCTCATCCACAAATCCCCGTGTAGAAGGCACAGGCTTGGGGGAGGCAGAGCTTTCAATTCTAGTGACCTGGAAAGATTTATGGAAAGTACTGTGCTCTGGACAAGTTATGTCAAGACTCACAGATCTTCATGGTCAGCATAGGAAAACTGCTCACAGACAGAGTACTCAAGGGAGTGAAAACAGGTTATTTTTCATGAATAAACATCACACACACACACACACACACAGCCTTCATATACAAAAGGGAAGACATCATGGTTATCATCTTTGGCAATTAGCACATTTGCCTGGTCGCTCTCTTCTGTCTGCTCACTCTGCTGATGTGCAGCTTCATACAAAAACTTAATTTTCAATTTAAGTGACTGCTTCAAAGGGAAATTTCTGAGCCTCAATCTTATATTATTCCCTCTCATTTTATTTAGGGATGTCACTCCCCTTTCTTAATCTACTTAGTGATAGAAAAAGCAGACACACCAGAAAGGTGATTAACTCCAGGATAGATTATTTTTAGTGCAGAAAGTCTTTGTTGAATGGAAGTGTAATGTCACTGGATGGACTTTTTGAAAAGATACTCCAGTTTCTGGGTAATGAAGATTTGGAGTAAAATTGGAGATAGCATAGATATCTCATCTATGTGGTGACTTGAAGCAGAGCATTAATACTGGAGTTGGAAAGAAGTAGATACCAAAGGCATTTCAGAGGAGGAACCAGTAAAACACCTTGATGTTGGATGTATCCTAGCACTGAGGGACGACATCAATTCATGGGAGAATCTGCCACTGATGGTTCATGATTTGGAGATCTATACAGATGGTTAGATAATACTTTCATTCTAGAATTCTCATTGAAAATGAAAAATAACTCCTCCAGAGACTCTCACTGCATACAGCCTCTTGGAACAAAGCTCCAGGGTTTTTATTTGGCACTTGCCCTCGTACTTCAAATTTTGCTAAAGGTAAAGTGATGGTGTTACTTCAACTATGAAAGAGTATTTAGCAAATTTCACTTCATAGACCAAGCATAAACCAGCATCTATTTTTTTCTTTTTTTATTGCATTTAATAAGAAATAACAATGTGGCAGTTTCAAAATGGGTTAGTAGTACATTTCCAGTATTTGATACAATGAATATTATTCTCCTCCTAGTAGTTATACAGAGCACAGGGTGTAGACATGATAATTTTTCTAATCATTATTGGTACAAAAAATTTTCTTCTCATTGAACTAAGAGAAAATAGTTGTATACATAATCCAATGTTCTATAATTGCATGCAGTTTTATTAATAAAGTTTTATTAAAACACAACCATGCCCACTCATTTACATACCACCCATAAAAGACTTAGAGCTTTAGCAGCAACCGAGACTTCACAGCCTGAAGTATTTACTCTGTGTTTTATGTGTACTAATACATGGTGTCACTTGACTTTGTTTCATGGAAAGTAGAAATAAATTAGTGTGCCACAGGATTAAATTTATTTGTGGTAAATCTGCAGTCGCAGTTATAATCTTTTGTTGTGCAAACATCATAGGCATTTCTGCTGCTCTCAACCTTTGTGGTAAAAGAATCTTGACTAGTGAGTTCTTTTTGTTCTATTCTTAGGTTGTAATGCCCTGCCCTCATGGAAGCTTCTAGGTTGCCACTTTGCAACTGAGTAGGATGGAACCTGAGGATCTGTCTCAGGTCAATACAGCTGTGTTGGCCATGCTGAAAAAAATAAGAAAGTGTTGGAGATGGTGATGCATTCTAAGATCAGTCTTCTGGGAAGCTGAAGCACGAGAGTCACAAGTTCAAGCCCAGGAAGGACAGCTTAGCAAGACCTTGTCTCAAAATTAAAGAAAATAAAAATAAAGTTAGGATAAACAGCTCAGTATGGAGATCTTGGTTCAATCTGTAATACTCCTATAAAAGGAAAGAATGGAAGGTAAAGAGGAAGAAGGAGGGAAAAAGAAGGAAAAGAAAGGAAAGAAAAAAGGAATGAAAGAAGGAAGGAAGGAAAATGAAAAAAAGCAGAAGGAGGAAAAGAATGAAGAATAAGGGAGAGTCATCAAACATGACCACTAGACTAGATATATAATTGAAGAAATAAGGTGGTCCATAATTTATTCATAGCATTATTTACTGAGCTTTTTCTTATTGCTCTGTTGCTTCTCCTATTTCTTGCATGTCCCTTCAGGTGTCTGACAGAATAAGTGAGCACCATGTACTCTGACACTCACTACACAAGCATAAGTGTGATCTCACCTGATGGCTACAGTGACACAGGCCAAGCGCCCCAGCAGAACTTCAGGAAGCCAGCAGCATGAGGCATGTCCTTTTCCACCCAGCTTTAAATGCTGCCTGCAGCACGGCAGGGTGCAAATGTGCCCCAGCACTGGCCTCTGCAAGTGCATGTCCCCTTTCTCCTTGCAGATTTCCATCCAAAAGGTGGATGGAGAATAGAGAAGTGTGAGTTCTGCTCAGCCTCTGACCACACCCTCCACCTCTAACCAGAAATGCGCAGCTCCCCACCCCAGCTGTCAGGATGTCCTGGATCACAGTGTCTTGGAAAATCAGGGCTAACTGAGGACTACCGGTGAAGAGACCCAACTCCCATGTCTGGCAGCCTCTGCAGTGTCAGAATAAAATAAGATATCCACAGATCTGATGTTATTCTTTCAGTATTCACTTCAGATGATCTACTTTAATAACAAAATGGTGTTGTAGGAAGAGAAAGCTCTCTAGTGTTGAGACTCTACTCTTTTTTTATGAGCAGAATAGATTTATTGGGGGGAATGAAAGCTCCTGTCTGAGAGAAGGACAGGAAGGGGGTCCCGAGTGGGTTGTCCTCCAAAACTCTATTCTTAATATTTTCATGGATATAATGCACTAGGAAAATTATAGATTTCTGAAACTTGAATTACATTTTCTTCAGCAGTGAAATGTTACTAACACATGAAAATTAGTGTAGGAATTAACCATTGGGTTCATCACCAATCCTTTGTAAAATATAAACCCTGTATTAAAGAGAGCAAGCTATGAATCTATATCAACAAACTTGTTTATGTTTATATTTAAAAACAGTATTCTACAGTGAAGTATCATGGATCACGCACCACAGAAAGGTCAACTTCTTTCTAAACTGGAAGGGATCAATGGCTTTCCAGAATTTTTTTTCTTTCAGAAAAAAAGAGAATTTTGGTCAGAGAATTTATGTACGGATGGTCATTTTCTTTGATTAATATAAGTAGCAAATTGCTTTGCATTTTATGTGTTAGTTATATTATTCTCAAGATTTCTTCCCTAGTAACAGGCACTAGACACACTGAGTTTTTCTTCTGTTTAGAAAATAAGAACAATTTGGATTTAGGGATGTAGCCCAGTGTTACACCACTTGCCTAGCTAGCATATTCAGGGCCCTGGGTTCTATCCCTAACTCTGAGGAAAAAACAAAAAAAAAAAAAAAAAAGGTTTTAAAAAGACTGTGGTTGCCAGCACCTGGGGTCCAATGAGATGGCAGTTGAGACTGGGCGTGGTAGCAGCACACCTGTAATCCCAGCTCTCGGGATGCTGTAAACAGATGAATCTCTACAAGTCCGATCTAGTAGTGAAACCCAGAACACCTGTAGACCCTTCCCTAAAAAATACAAAAAAAGAAAAAAGAAAAAAGATAAATAAACGAAGTGTGGTAATGGTGTATTTCCCTCTTATTTTGTGTTTAACAGCCACTGAAGTATGGGTAAGCATGGTAAGCAGTGCAATTACCCTTCAAAGGATGCCCATATCACTCTCTCTGGAACACATGAACTTGTTAGATTCCATAACAAGGAAGAATTTACCTGGCAAATGGGTCTAGGTTTGCTCAGTAGCAGCCCTCAATGCAGGTAGATTGCAGGCAAGGGAAAGGGAAGAGCAACGCTATGGTTTAGACTGGGACACGCCCACACCCTGGCAGCCTCGTATATTCAGAAGTGCTGCTCTGCTCCGCTCCTTAGCGGGTTTGATTGCTGAATTACGATTTCATGGCTGGCTGTGCTTTCCTGAGGCCTGGGCAGAAGAGATTGCCATTGCACGTGTGACACGGGTGAGTCCGGCTGCTTCTCTGGGCTTTTCCTTCCTTGCTCTGCTTCCTGTCTGCACTGGGTTGAGCACCTGTGCTCCGCAGGTCCGTCTGCCATGCCATTTTTGTTTTGGAGCCAGCTGGCCCTGCACTGAATGCCCGCAAACCATGAGCCGAATGGAATCATGTCCTTTAAGCAGTGATGGCAATGCCGGCCTTTGATGGTGCAGCTGGTCGGGCACTCAAAGGCTTCAAGGAAGCAGATTCTCCATGGAGCCTCCTGGAGACAGCTGGTTACTGAGGAGAGGCTCATGTCAGAGCTTTCCAGATCTGCAGCAGGCTCTTTCCTTACCTTTTCCAATAGCAACTGGAAATGAATACCCCGAGTTTGAGTTACATGAATCCTACCTTGGGTCTGAAGTTTTCTGAAGCCCATGAACAATTAAAAATATAACACAAAAAGGAAACATAGGAGTTGAGACCAGCTACAAATAACTGGGTTGTAGAGCCAGTATACTGTTTTTATGCCCGAGAAAAGGAAAAGGAAACATATTTGCAATATACTTCTCAACTTTCTAAGTGGTACTATGAAAAGTTTCCTATACAGCCACAGTCTTGGTCCTAACATCTTTCACATAGCACTCTCCCCATGGCTCACCTTTTTTTGTTCCTTTTTCCTGTTTGTCTTGAATAGATGACACTGCTCATGTCCATGGCCCTCTTTTCTTTGTTGTCATCTTCCTTTTTCTAGACATTTGTAGCCTTAATCTTGCTGTCATTGGCAATATACCACCAGTCCTGATGTCTCCTTGAAGTTGAATTCCAGCCTTTCCAAGCATATAGGACAAATCCCCTTCACTACACCCAACCACCTCATGGGCTATCTGTAAATACAGATCCACCATCTCTACCTGCCTCTGCATGAACCTCAGGGTCAAATGCCATTTCCTTCTCTTCCAAGTCTGTACCCCTGGAGTCTCAGTGTTTTATAGTCCTGCCTGCCACATCTAATCAGCCACTAAGTCCTATTCTTGAACATTCTGAGATACCACTCATTTATTTTCTATTCTAAGATTCTACTGGCAGAGCCTTATGTTATCTGGGCTCCTAATTGGCCTTCTTGCCTTCTGTCTCTCTAATCCTAATCAGTGCTATATTCTGTGTCCACTATAATTAAGAAAGCACTTCTGCTTGGTGCCTGAAGCTTCAGATATTTCTGACTGTTCCCCCCAGTAAAATGTATCTCCACATACTGATACTCCACACTTGGGAAATTTGGAATGATTAATCTCCAAATATTTTTCTCATGAGTTGTTTGTCCTTTTAAAAACTATTGAGGGCACCACAAGGATTTCACTTATGAGGATTATGTCTATAAATAATCAAAAATTAAAAGAATTTTAAACTAATAGTTCACTTCAAAGTAACAAAAATATTTCATTACATTTCAACTCTTATTATGTGTGAGCAGAGCTTTCCTTTAAAAATATGTTTTTTAAAGGAAAAAGTAGAAGGAATGTGTCTATGTCTGTTTCTTGGCCATTTTTTTTTGTTTATGTATTTGGTACAGGGTCTCATTACACAGCTTGGACCCATAGTGATCTTCCTGTCTTTAGTGCTGCGATTACAAGCATACATCACCATGCCTAGACTCGGTGGCCAGCTCAGTGTGCCTGAGATCAGGGTTGACATGGCATGTGGTGCCAGGGATCAAATCTCTTGGTTCTAGAGTAACTGGAATGTGTGACACTAAAGAACATCTTTAGAGCTCCATCCAGGGAAAGAGAAATACAGGACTCTGTACTACAGTATAGTTCTGAGAAGCAGGGAAGGAAGTCTTTCCTCTTAAAGATCATGCAATAGTTACAGCATGAGGAGCTGTAGACTGAAAAAGTGTACTCTGACATGAGTTAAATACCAGCTTGGACATTGCCACCTATGCTGCCACGAGGTAAGACCTATGAAATGGTAGCTGTGTCCTCAGTCGTCTTTTGGCCTGGACATGGGTCTGCTTGTATATAAGACAAGTTTGTATTGTTAAATGCATTATCAAAGGCCCTTTCAGTGAAGCAAAACAATACAAGAAGTATTTTTACCCCATTGGACAACTCAGGGTGTAATTACTACACAACTAGTACGTGTTGGTTACTTGGCTTAACTTTAAGTAGTTATTGTCATGGAGGAGAAAACCATGAATGCTTACTGGAAATTTGGACAAAGTGAAGAATTCTTATTCTTTTGAAATATCTTCCAACCTGGCTACAAATTATCTGTAATAGTACATTATTTTGCCTCCAATGTGACGTGGCATTTGTCAACGGCTAAGGAAGAATTTGTTCCTTTATGCTGTTGAGAAAAGAGTAATCCCTGATAAATTTCTGCATGGGAGGGAAAGGTAAAAATGTTAGCAATGAAAAAATATGCTAAGATTTACTTATTTTCAAGTCATAAAAATGATACATCTTCATTATGGAAGGCAAGAACACAAAAGTGTAGGAAGAAAACATGAAAATCACTTATAATTCCACTTTCTTAAGTTAACTTTTGTTTTTTAAATTTTATTTCCCATTTAGACTTCACTTTGATTTATGTATTTTTAGCCCTTTCTCCATATATTACATTACTCATATAATATTCAAAATTGTGTGTGTGTTTCTAAATGTACATAGGATGATTACATAACTAAAGGACTACAATCGTTTAACATACAGATCTGAAACCAAATCCTACCAACTGTAAGGAAATGGAATGAGAAAGCCTGAGGCTAAAAGTGTAGCTTGTCACTTGCTCATATCTTTAATCAGTAATTAAAGGGTTTTGCTGATTTCATTCAATACTAGTTCCTTTCTTAATGGCCTGCAGTCATTCAGCTAGATCAATGATTTAATCATGTTGTCACTGTGCTGGTTTGGTCAGAAATGCTTCTCTGGAATCCTTTATAATTTAAAAGGGTTTATTTTGAGGTCAGGATGATCCGAAGGGTTCAAGAGCAAGATGAAGAAAACCTTACATATTTAGCCAGTACTAATCTGCAACTGTGAGTATACATCCTAAACATCTCCCACCCATTCTGTAGAAGTGGATTCAGGGTGCAAGGAATTTGGTTTATTAGCAGAAATTGTCATCCATGAAGAAAAGCCCTTCTCATTTTTAGTCCTGTTTTCTCTTTTGTATTTCCCCAAAATTTGATTGCTATTAAGTTATATATGACTGCAAACAAAATGTAACACTACCATGAAAACAATTCTGGTCATCCTATCTTATTGTGGGTTTAATATTGAATTCACCTATGCCAAAATCACCTGGGAAATCCAAAAAGCTTTTAATATTGGTGTATACTGAAGACATGATTCTAACAGGCACTGCAGTTTTTCTTAACTTTAGAGATTAAAATTATTTCTTAAAAAAGTCAAGTATGATGATCTGGATTATGATGAAAACTAACATAATCACTAATCACTGCAGAGAGTTTCATGCTGATTGGCAATATCATATAAGAAAAAACTACCATCACCCCATGTTATGAGAAAACAAACATTATCTTCTTTACAGCAATCTGTAAACCAAAAACAAGGTCTGAAACAGAATGAGAATATTTCCAATTAGAATCAGGAAACTAATCTTCATATATATATATATATATATATATATGCCCATACATACACATGTATATATGAACATAAATGTTTAGGCAAATTATATGCATGTAGGATGACATATGTACATGATACATGATATTTACATCATGTTGCATAAAATTAAAATTGTACAGCCTTTTGTATTGCCTTAGCAAATGTCACAACAAAACTACAGTGAGCTGTATATTAGGATTCCCGTGGTACAAACGAAAAGACACATTTTAAGATGGTAAATAACCATTCTTCGGTTGATGGGCTACTGGGTTGTTTCCAGAATTTAGTTATGGGAAATTGTGCTGCTATAAACATTGGTTCACATATATTGTTATGGTACAAGGTCTTTAGTTCTTCTGAAAAAATACCTAGGAGGGGAATAGCTGGCTTGAATGGAATCTCCAATCCTAGCATTTTAAGGAAACTCCACACTGATTTCCATAGTGGTTGCACCAGTCTGCACTCCCATCAACAGTGGAGGAGAGTTCCTTTTTCTCTATAGTCTCTCTAGCATTTGTTATTGGCTAACTTCATGATGTTAGCCATTCTTTCTGGGGTGAGATGGAATCTCAGGGTTGTTTTAATTTGCACTGCTTAAATGACCAAAGATGTTGAACATTTTTTCTTATATTTATTTGCCATTTGTATTTCTTAATCTGAGAGGTGTGTATTCATCTCAATTCCATTTTTGTATTGGGTCTTTGAATTTTGGAGACTTGATTTTTAAAAATTCTTTGTATGTTCTAGATAGAAGGCCATTGGCAGAGGGATATTCAGGTATAATTTTTTTTTCAAGTGTGTGAATTTTCTTTTTACTCTATTTGAGACTGACTTTGAAGTGCAGAAACTTTTAAAAAAGATGCAATCTCAGTTGTTTATTATTTGAAGTATTTTCTATGCAGTTGGTTTTTGCTCATGAACACTACGTGCCCCTACATCTACCTACATTTTCCTCCAGAAGATTTAGTGTTTCTACTTGAATATTCATATCTTTGACCTGTTTTGACTGTAGTTTTGTGCACAGTCATAGGCATGGATCCAGTTTTAGCTTTCAGCATGTGCAAAGTCAGTTTTTCCAGCACCACTTATTAAAGAGGCTATCTTTCTTCTCATGAGCATGTTTGGCCTCTTTATGAAAGATAAGGTGGCTGAGTATGTTTGCCGTTATGTCTGCATCTTCTAGTCTGTTTCATTGATCCTCAGGTCTGTCTCTATGCCAGTACCCACTGATTTTTATCACGATAGCTTTACACGATAATTTTTGTCACAATAATTTTAGGTTAGGGAATGTGGTACCTCCTTCCTTTCCTTTGTTTCCCAGGATTGCCTTTCATATTCTGGGTCTCTTCTGGTTCCAAATGAATTTGTGTAAAGTTTTCTCTAGATCTGTGAGGTATACTAATAGTATTTTGGTAAGGATTGCATTAAATATGTATAACAATTCCAGGAATATGACCATTTTCACAATGTTGTTTCTCCCTATGCAGGAGCTTTTATAAAATAGAGTATTACTCAGCTATAAAACAGAATAAATTTGAGTCTTTAGCCAGTAAGTGGATGCAACTGGAGAACATATTCTTAAGTGAAATAAGTGAGACCCACATGTACAAAAACCATGTTATAACCTTAGTGTGAGAACCTGGAAGAGAACATGGAATCTGAATGGTATAATAGATACTGGG
>PVKN010036779.1:0-11387 GCA_004027915.1 Capromys pilorides | reverse complement strand
GAGAGACAGAGAAGAGAGAATAACTTTTGCTATTGATATGTAACATAAGTGCAGTTGCTAAAATGTGGGCTAAGAACTTTGTATCCGAAATTTAGGAGGGAATTTTGCCACCACTAAAGTGATACCAATGAGCTGGGAACAGAGCTCCATTCTCACAATCCCAGCACTCAGGGAATCTGAAGCAGGAGAGCAAGTTCCAGCCCAGCTGGGGAAATTTAGCAACTTAGCCAGATCCCATCTCAATGTAAAAGGGCTGGGGGTGGGGATATATAAAGATCTTGAGTACAATTTCCAGGGTCTCTATGTCTCTTTCTCTGCTTCTCTGTTTCTGTCTCTGTCTCTCTCCATCTCTCTGCCTCCGTCTGTCTCTGTCTCTGTCTCTTGCTTTCTCTCTCTGTCTCTCTCACTCACACACACACAGGCAAACACACACACACGTAATGATAAACACAATAAGCAGATGCATTAGATTGCATGTAGCCTCTCCTAGCAGATATGTCTCCTTTTAGTCTCATAAATAGCTAAGGTATAAATAAGTTTATGATTTTAGCCCTAGGGAAAAAAACCCTCAAATTTCAGTTGATGAGCTTGGTTCGTTTTCTCTATGTACCGATCAATCTCGGAACTTAGGCGTCACCTAGAATCACCTGGACCAGAATCCCACCACCTGCCAACTCTTTCAAAGGTCTCTTCATCTCCTAGCTTCACTTGTGCTTTCCCTCAGTGGAAATTCACTGAGAGGCGCCCCTGCTCCTGCCTGACTTCAGCAACTGCCAGCTCCTAGACACTTCCCTCTGCAGCTCAGCAGAGAAGAGTGTGACTGCGCACCTTCCGGAAACAGGGGGAGACAGATGCCTTCCAAGGAGGCGCCTAGGAGTCCTTCCACTCCTTGGCACCTGGGCACCTACACTATGCATGCACACACAACTGCAGTCTCACTTTTCATTTGCAAACTCGCAGCTCAGTTCTAATAATAGCCTGTGGTGAGACCTTTCCCCAAGGGCTGTGATTCTCTATGTCACAGCAACTTCTAAAGCCAGCCTTCTGTTCTGCTTTTCTTTAAGGGAAAGCTCTTGGGAAAATCCTACTTAGAGGGACATGCAGGAGCAGCAAGCTACAGTGGTTTCTTCCTCTCAGAACACATCTCGTCCCAGCTCCACCTAAACAGAGTGGGAGCAGCAGGAAAGGCATCAGGTGAGGTTCACCTTGAAGGTGAAGAGCCAGAGGGTGCTTTCATATGGGAGTTACGATGATCTTGCTTTTGTATAGACAAAGGGCCCTATCTCCTAAAGTTTACTATTTTAAGAATGAAGTAGACTTTTAATAGTTGACAAGCACATAGGTTTTGCCAATTTCCTTGCTTAAGCATACAGATATTAAATAAGCTATCGGGAATAGCATCATTTAGTGGCATGGCAGTGGACTCAAAGTTCAAAAGCTGTAGTCTTTGTAAGCCCTCAACACTGACTGTTCTTTCATTTGTAATCTGGATTCACTTTGTCACTTCACTGTGGGTGCATTCTCTCTCTAGTGGTCATTATCTCATTGATAAAGCAATGGTCACAGCAGATGCTGTCTTTGATGCTGCACATTCTCTGTGATTTATTTACAATATGTTGTTTAAAAAGAAGAGACATAATACTATTTCCGCAATGTGTTAATGCCAAGACAACTTAACACACACACACACACACACACACACACACATACACACACACACACACACAGTGGAAACCCTGACACCCACAACTACACAGGTGTGTGTGTTCCTTGAAGCTGATTCTTTGTTTATTTGCTGACGACAACATGAGGTGAAGGGGTGGACACCAAGCTGTTCACTTGAGGCATTCATGGCACCTATGCTAAAATTAGCTTTAAAATCCTGATTGAAAGCTAATCTCCCTTGCAGTGTTTTTGACTGAAGAAGTAGAAAAAAAGAAAAGTTCACAGGAGTAGCTAACCCCTCAAGTCGTTTTCAGGACTTAAATCCTAAATTTAACATTTAGCAGCTTTGTAATCTCATAAAAGCCAGTTGATTTCATAGCCCTTAATAACACCTACTTCCTGAGGTAGTAATAGTTAAAAGTAGCCAGAAGTTGGACAGACTGAACGTGGCCAAAATGCTCCGTGAACATGTTTTCTCCTTTCCTTTACTTCACCCTCTGTTCTTCTCACTTGCTCTCCATTACTCTCCTCAAGAACCCAGAGCCCTGTCACAGGTGGCACTGACCATGCCATCACTTCTGCAGTTACCTGGGCGGTGTTAGATGAAATGACAGCCCCATGCTGATCTCAAGGTGTGTAATTGTGGCTGAAATTTCAAAATTAAAATCACTCAAATGCTCACAAAATGGAGAATCCTGCAACACATACAATTCTGAAAATAAACTTGTCAAGTCTAATATATGGGCTCATTTTGGGTCTGTCTACATCTTCCTATCACGTTCCATAAAATATAACTATTTTAGCTGTCTTTGTCAATGAATATAATGCCCCTGTGAGGTGTGTTTACATAAGTATATGTCTATACATATGTGTATACATACCATATGTGGTGGCTTCCCCTGAAATCACCATGAAATAAATTGAATTTTTTAAAAATGTGTGGTATTGGGGCCAATGAGATGGCTCAGAGATCTGAAGGGCCTGCTTACGCAGCTTAGGCAAACGCAGGGACCACAGTTCGATCCCCTGCATGACGTACTGTGCCAGCCACACTCTTAGGGCAGGCTGAACCAGACATAACATAAAAATAAAAATAATAAATAAATAAATAAAAACGAAAATAAAGTGTATAATATTTTGACTTCAGAAACACTATTCGCACAGTAACATGCAGGAGTGTTTCATCCCCTTGCCACTGTGACTAGGTTACTGCTGGTGAAACCTTCAATCCTAGAAATCTATAATTGCAGCTAAAACCTAGGGATCTCAAATTCACACTCCCATGAAAGCTGTTGTTGACCAGCTCCTGTGAGTGGTGGGTGTGCAGCACAGAGCACTGTGGCCCTCTCCAGCCTTCCTGCCCTTGACTTCTTGACCTTGATTAGGTGATATGTAATTCTAAAGAGAGGGTCTCCAGCACTTCTTTTTATCATGCAAATATTACCTCCATGTTTGACATACCTCTAGTTAAGGGATACCTAATCACACCAGAAATGTGTGTTTTATCTACCTCCGTTTCCATGCAAAATACTGTGGGCAAAGGATAATCTTCAGCAAATAAGACTTGAAGGGCATTTGGCTGTATCATTTGCATTTTACAAATGAGAAAAACGAGAAAGAAGGAGAGATTAAAATAAATTTGTCCGAAATCAGAGTTTCACTTAATGGCTTTAATTGCTTCTAGGATTTCATTTGTGTATGTATTTCCCCATAAGGAAGAAAACAGGAATCATTTTCCTTTCATAAAGAGAGAAGGAGAAAAAAAAAAAAGAGCAGAAGCAAAGCAACAGAATTTATCTTTATGAAAGCAAATTCTGTAGATATTTTGCCAAAAAGGACACATAGTGAAAATGGATTAGTTCATTTGAGTGGTTTGTGGAAAATATATATTTCCCGAAGCAGGTGGTGCTATCAAAGAGAATAGGGAGAAAAATGTCGTGTATGAAAAATATTTTTTTCAAAATGCTATTTTTCAAGTGGAAAGGGAAATGACACAAAATCCTACCACTGACTCTGACAGCATATTCTAATGGGGTCTGGCTATATTTTAGAGAAACACACACCCACATACAAACAGAAACAAACATTTTCAAAAAGGATATGTATAGAAAACCCTGGAGGTTTTACATTTGTTAGATGGAGAAAAAAAGAAAGACAAACGGCGTGCCAGATAATGAGATGAGTGAGCAAGGGAGTCATTGGGCACTCATGGAGCGCTGGCTTTCAGATATTTCCAGTCCTGCAGGTATAAGCAGAAGCACCTAGGGGACAAAACAGCAGGCCATTTCCCTACAGGTGTTTTAGCAGAATGCCGGAATTTAGCACTTTAAAAATATAGACCCACAGGTTAATGTTTGAATTAATTTGATTTTAATAAGTTTCTATTTCGTTATCTGCATTTTTCAATATTTTTAAAACTTGGAAAATTCAGTTAGATAGGCATTTATGGAGCTCTGGCCATAGAATAAGATTAGGATCATAACAGGTATTATACGACATATGAGCCATAGAAATGACGACAAAATGTGCTAGTTCACTGAGAAGAGTTAGCCTATGCCATTAACTGCTAAGCTGTATGGTCATTTGTAAATGTGGGTTCGAGCTTTCCTGAGGGACCATGCTATTTATCAACCCCACTGTGACGTATTTTTCTATCTTGCTATTGAAATATAATATACATACTGAAGCATGCATGTCACAGTTATGCAGGCTCACACCTTTGTCTCCTCTGTGTTTATTGACTTACCAATACAGGTGTGGATGGAAAAATCCACCTTTACTACTTCCTGGTGGGTCGCTTTAAGCAAAAACCACACTGAAGACACTGTTGTCCTCAGGTACAGAAGTGCTATTCATGAGCAGGACAGGACTGATGCACCCAGAGTATAAGGGACTGAATACATGCATAGATGTGTTCTGTTCAAAAGTTATGCTTGAGGGCTGGCTAAATGGCTCATTGGATTAAGCCAACAGGCTCAGGGGCGAGGGACTCTGATCTCCAGGCCTGCCATGTGGACCCCACCCTTGGGCACACTGAAACAGCAATTAAGACTGGGCAAGGTGGTACATGCTGTAAGCCCAGCTCTTAGGAGGCTGTAAACAGGCAGATCACTACGATTCTGATCTAGTAGTGAGACCTTGAACACCCTGGAGACCGTTTCCTAAAATACAATAAATAAATAAATAAATAAATAAATAAATAAATAAATGTATGTTACACTTGGTCCTCTGGCATCCAATGTTCATTGTTCTTGGGCTGTTCCCTTTCCTCAGAAAGTTGCTCCCCATTATTAAGAAGAGCAAGCACAAACTCAAATCTCAGCAAATGCATGAAGCTCCTTCCATTTTTGGCATCCCTCCAAAGAATTTCTATAATTCTTTCAGATTTTACCGTGTAATTTAGCCTAATTAAATGTCTATATTAGCTGGTCACTGTTGCTTTATAAATAATTACATAATGTAGTCCATGGCAAATAATAAGTACTCGGTGATTGAAGTCTGTACTTGCCTGGCTAGGATAGGAATTAAGCCAGGCTTCTTTCTGTCTTCCTTAGATGCTCATGCTTTTGTATGGACTTCTTTTCTTCTTCATTTGAGTAAGGCACTGATGTTCACGCGGTGTCTCAAGATAGATCACCCAGAAAGATCACAAGTTCCAAAACCTCATGCCCAGTATACACTGAGTCACAATCGATGTGCTTCCTCTCCATCATTCCCAATACATTCCCTTAGTTTAGTTCATAGATTCTCTTGTGTACCATTCTAATAGTTACCTATCCTAGGTCCTTCTGCCCTTCAATCTGCTCTTCCCAGCATGTGCTAGCCAGCAATGGACTGCTAAAATAGCAGAGAAATACATCCTTGACCCTACTTATAACTCTTAATGGTGCCTTTTTGGTGCCCATTCCATAGCATGAATCTCACACTCTTTTGTTTTACTCTATCTAGAATTGGCAGTAAATGCTTAAATGATTACCAGATTGTAATGAGAAAAGAGAGTTAGCTAAACTTACTGGTTAACATCTTTCTTGGGGGAAGCAAAATTTCAAATTAAATAGCTTTCTCTCCAGTTTTTACTTAGCAAGCAGAAACAGACTCAGTTTATGGCAATAAAGACACTAATTAAGCCGAGTATGGGAAAATGTCAATGAGAATTGACATCTGTGACTTCACACTTAAAATATTAAGTAAAAGTTGCCTGCATTCCATTTTCTTTCTCCACCCTGTCCTCCTCCTTGCTTCTTCAGTATTTGATTAAATACACTGGAACGAAAACATCAATTCATTCTAGTTAGAGGGTGAGACATTGTGAATTAATGAAGTCAGACTCATGGGCACTTTGATTCAATTGTATTACTTTAAAGTACTTATGATAACTGGACCTTAATCTTTCTGACATAGAAATCATTAGTGCATATGATATTGATTAGCTGAAACAATGTGTAAATAGCAAATATACATGTACATTTATATTCAAATACATATACATAGAATCACATATTTACATATATACATACATGCATAAGCATATAGTAGATGTATAATCACAGCTACTATTGCAAGTACTTCTAACTATGCATGTTTGTGAATGTCTGATTTACAGAGCTCATTAATAATGAACATTTCTTAAAATAGTTTGCACTTGGGCCATAGAGCTAGCTCAGCAGTCTAAGCACCTGCCTGGGCAAGCGCAAGGACCCGGGTTTGATACCCAGTACCACATACCATACTGGACCTGCCCTGCGAACACCAAGCCAGCCACTAAAACAAGGCATGATGGTGTATGCCTGTAACTCAGTGCTGAGGATGCTGAAATAAGAGGATCACAAGGAGTCTGAACTGCATAGTAAGATCCTGCATCAAATGCATAAAATTAAAGAAAAAAAAAGTTCACACCCTGTGTATTTTATCATACTGTATTATTTTACATTTCTCAATCTCTCTGTGAAGAAAATGAGCTTTTAGAATTTTTGAAACAAATTTGAGTCTTGTCTTATCTTAATTCACAGGAATCTGGATTAAAAGGTTTTACTGCAAAGAGTATCAAGTAAAAATAATGATGATATAGAATGCAAGAGAATTCTTATGGGAGTCAAATTGCTTTCTGAGCTCAAAGATAAGAGTTTTGCAGCAGCATATTACTGGATGGAAACCTTGAGAGCAACAATGACACAAGCTCCATTACCTGGCGTCATGCTTATAACAACAGCGGCTTTCGGTTTTAAATGATATTTATTGAAAGCTAACCAGAGTTTGAGCATTTAATTAAATATATCAATTTTCAGGAGCCCAGAATCATTGTGTTTTCTTGGAAGCTTGTACTAGAGTGTATTTTCCCTTAACACTACAAAATACATATATATTTGATGGAGAAAATAAAAAAAGAACTTCAGGTAGAGCTGTAATTTGCTTTTGCAATCATATCATTTTTTTGTGTGTGTGGAAAAATGCAACCCCCAATCTCACATGACAGTTTACAAATTAAAACCTGTAGAAATAATTAAAAAAGGAGCTATGTACAGGAGTGTTACGTGAAAACATGAAGCTCCAGCAGCCAGCCCAGCTGAGTGATAACTAGACGTGAGGCACAGATTAATTGCATTTATCTCTTTCTCACTGCAAGGAAAGCATGTGGGTGGCTCTGCCATGGGGCAGAAGGGAAGAGCAGAGCATTTTTGTCACTTAAGATTCATAGATTAGAAAAGAGAATATACAAGGAAAGGGGTAGGGAGAATATAATTTGTTATTAAATAAACTGAGTCTACCTTTTATGTTTTAAAAAGTCTCACTCTCACTTTCTTTTTTTTTGTGTTTGCCCCAATGTCTTATTTCCTCAAAGTTTTGGGAGTACCTGCCCTGTTTGAGAAACTGCACTGATAGTCACTAATTTGTTCTTTAATCTGGACTTCTAATGTTCAGGAGACAGGTTCCATAATTCCATTTATTTTTCTCTTAAGCCTATGCTACAGCAACCAGTTCAAACTTGGGCACAGAATATTCCTAAAGATTTTCTAAGGTACTTTCCCTGGGCAAACTTTTATCCCCCTGCCTGGCCTCCTCTCTTCTGCATGTCCAAATACAGTGCTTTGACACCCCAGAGAGATTTTTCATCCCTTGGGCCTGGACCCCAACTGGAGTAACTGTCAACAGCAACATTAATTGTCTCCCCCTCCTTACTGACAGAAGTGTGAAAATTGGTGTGGAGAAAGAGACTGAACCGCTGTTCATCCCATGAGGTGGCCGCTGGGGACCTCATGCAGCCCATTAAGGGGATGGCTGTGTGGAGGCAGGCTTTCCATCTGTCTGAACAGTTCCTACAGTCTGGGTAAATAGATCCTTTAACTCTCTAGGGCCAGCAAACTTCATCCGGGTTTTCATCTAATCTTTTGGAAACTGATTGTGTCTGGGCCTTAGGCATTTTCTAATTATGAGTAATTTACCTTTGAAAGCTCAGAATCTTCCATCCCAGTAAATGTAGCCCCTCAAATATTTTATCAAGCTCTTCTCTTTCTCCCCTTTGTCCATTTATTCCTTTTTTTTTTTTTTTTTTTTTTTTTTTTTTTTTTTTTTTTTTTTTTTTTGAGTTCCTCCTTCCACTTCAAGAGATATTGAACAATGCCCCTCTTTTAAAGTGGAAAGTAAATATCTCTACAAAAGCACTGGTTCTCACAATTACTTCATCCTCTCAGTCTCTAAATTCTGACCATTTACTGGCTACTTCTCATGTATTACTGGGCAAATTGCATTGCATTTATAATGTCCTCCCTCCGCACACACACACACATTTTAATTATACAAGTACAAAATCCACACTTCTGTGCAGTATTTCATAAAATCTAATATATGGAGGGTGCTTGCTCATGGTATGAGTTATAAATTGTAGTGAGTCTGCCTACAGCAGAAATGGGGAACAAAATTTCTGACCAGCATGCCTTCTGCCATCCACCTTACCTATTTACCTATTTATATAGCTATTGATTGGCTTAGTCTGTATGTGATGACTGTTGATTCTTGCATAGATGAGCTTTCTGAAAGCTGAAGCATTAATAATATTAATCTGCTTAGTGATGCTAGGGAAGTCCCAAAGGGAAAGTACTAGTTGGAGAAGCTGAGTAAGTATTTAATCAAAGGTGTAGAAATATGCAAGTGTTGAGGTCAGAGACTAACAAATATGTCAGCCTAAATTTTCCACACCACCATGAGACTCATTGGAGGAAGCAGAAGAAGGGATATTTCCTGAGCAGAAATTTAGAACAGATGAACAACAAAGTATACATTTTCCATTAACTTTAATCCTAAAGTCAGTGGTTAATTGTGTGTGTCATTGTGCTAGATCATGTGGTACCTAGAAATCTAGCAGTTATTTAGGTAAAGATATTTCTAGATGAAATGGCATTGGAATCTATGGACATTGAAAGGACTCGGTAAGAAAGAAACTCCTACCGTATGGCTGCTTGAACAAGGACATGAGCCTTCTAAGATAGTCAGAGTCAGACTACAGATTGGCTTGTCATGGATCTGGAGCCTTCCATAGAATTTATGCTATGGACTTGCGTGTCTTCAGGCCTAGTTCTCCAGCTTGCCAAATGCAGATTCTGTGTGAAGCTCTGCAGACTCTTGTGTGCATCTGTCTCTGTCTCTCTATGCCTCTCTCTCACAAACACACATTGTTGATTCTATATCTGTGGAAAACTCTGTATCTGTCTGATATGCATAAGTGTTATTTTCTGACAAGAAGAGATCAAGCCATGGGAAAGCTGGCTTCGGCCCCAGTCCAGTCCTTTAAACAATCCGTCTAGCCTTCCAATTGGACTGTTTATGTGGTTTGTTCTAAGAAAGAACATAAGTTTTGTCATTTTTTTTTTTGTCCTCTGTTCTCACCAATCTCTCCTTTGCTATTTGGCAAGAACTAGTAGCTTTTCTCTTGGTCTGACTGAATCTGGAAATAACATGGTTATTTTTGTTTAAACATAATAGCGAAGAAGTACTTGAGCTTATATGCAATTTCGTCTTATCAAGCCTGGACATATTTGTTTGTATACAATTAGCATGCCTGAGTGATGTCAGAAGAGCTAGGAAAACAATATATATTGAAGCCACAGTTGTTAGTGGGTGGATCCCTCCCAAATAATAAGCATTGTACACATGATTGGAAATAAAACAAGTTATTCAGTCTGATACAACTAGCTTTAGTCTATACAGCATGCCATCTGACTTCAAAACACAACAAAAATAGGAAATAAATGAAAGGGAAAAGGCTAAAAAAAGAGGAAATTATATTTGTGTATTTATTTGGGAGCTTTTCCCAGCTACTCAATAAAGAGTTGTTGAATGAGTTATAGCCTCAAAAATGAGGAATAAAATTGTTTTCATACATAGATGTCGGTATATTTGTGCATAGATACACAGAATGATAGCCTTTGACAATATTGTGGATACATTCATGAGCATTTTTGATGTTATTGATGAGTTGCTCACACTGAATTTCAAGGTGCCCAAGGACCCTTGTAGTAGCTTATAGTTATCTTTCCTTTTCTTTCTTATAAGCCATGCTTGACTTCTTGTATTTCCCAGTCTCCATCCCATGCACATACAAGCTACTTCAGGTCAAACAAGTATTTCCTTACAGGCATGATGCCAAGGCATTACTGTGGTCGATTGAAAACTGGTGGTCAACCTTGCGACACTCATCTGAACTGAACCAGTGTGGTGCTGGGTGTGGGACGTCCACTTGAGGATTATTGCCAACAAAATAAAAAGGACAACTGGAGAAAAAAGAAGAGTTGTTCGGAGGCTGTTAGTTCTCCTGGAAAAGCTTGTCACTATGTTCTTACTGGTATGAAATTTTCTGTTCTCTTTGTCAAAGGAGCTTGGGACCTTGTCACTGAGAATAGCTGCAGTTCATTTTGGGAGATCTCTGTTCACTACTTCCTCTCTGGAGGGGAAGATGGTGTACTGTCCAGTGTCTTGCAGAGCTTGACACTGTCTGTGGATTTCCTGATGAGGACTCAGATGTTCTCATCATAGGAGAAGCTTGGAGCCCCACTCTTGCTGAGGACGGCTGAGTGCTTTTCAGGGGAGCTCTGGTTCCTACTTTGCAAATCATTTTCTAGCTCCACTTCAGGTCCCTCAGTCTGCTAGCACAGATCCTTCATCCTGCTGGCACAGCTGCCACTGCTGACTTTCAGGCCTCATTAGTGCCAATCCTTCAACAGAGTCGCCTTAGACATTGTTGTGGGCTCTCGGCCTCCAGTTGGATTTGTGAGGTCATTGTCATTGGCTCTAGGTCTTCAGCTGGAATCATGCAGAACACTGGCATCGGATCCAAGCCCTCAGCTGAATGCTTTGGCTCTTCGGCATGTGAACAGATTTCTTACTAAACTCTTTGGGTGACTACAGTAAAATAACTCTATAAAGTACATACCCTTATGTAATTGTTCCTCTTGCAAACCCTGACCACAGTCACATTCACAGTTGTCATAAAGGAGATGATTAATCAGGAAATTCCTTCCTAATAGTAGTGATAGTTTTATTCCAAATTACCTTTGCATATATGCATGAAAGACAGGATAGAAACCAATTTTAAATAAAAGCAAGTATATGCTCTGAAAAACATTGTCCTTTGAGAATCAGTGGCATTGGTAATATATAACTTCCTGCTACTTAAGGCCTTTTGCTCCATCCTCTAAATTCTTGCCTTAAATTTGATATGACAGAAAAAA
>PVKN010036778.1:0-11388 GCA_004027915.1 Capromys pilorides | reverse complement strand
AAGTAAGCGCCAGAGCTAAATAACTTTTCTGAATTAGAAAAAGATTTCTACTATAACTGAAAACTGTTTTGTCAATAATTAGACTTATAAATATGACAATATTTAGAGACTAAACTACAGAAATTTGAAAAACTGTAAGTCACATTCAAGAGCTAGAAATATAATACAATACAAGGAGCATTAGCTTTATTTAACATCAGGACATAGATTCAAGCTCCTGACCCATTATAATTTTCTACCATCAGTAAGTTACCACTAAACCCCAAGCTAGAGAACAGAAATATAAAATAAAACAGAGATTACACTCACTTTACCAGTATATATATATAAAGATATATATATACATATACATATATATAAGTATATATATACAAGTATATATAAGCAGTTTTATATAATGCCCAGCACACGATACATATTCAGTAAATACCACTTCCCTTCCCTTCAGATAAAATTCCTTTGTATCCAAAGTGATTTTGCTAGAACTATACACATAAGGATTTCCAAACTTTTTTGCAACCAAGACCCAACTCAAGTATCATTTATTACCTTGTCTTTTTTTCAAATCAATGATATAACTGCAATGGAGTGTCTAATTGGCATGAGGAAAATAATGTGATGTTTCATAGTTGAAAGCATAAGGTAAAGTTACGGTTTCTTTTCCTTTTTTGTCTACAGGGTCTCACTATGCAACTCATAGTGATCCTGGTGTTTCCTGCCTCCCAAGAGCTGGGATTACAGGTGCATGCCACCACGCCTGGACTCCATCACTGGCTCAGCACACTTGAGAGCAGGGCCAGTGCAGCAAGCAGAGCCAGGAACTGAACCCTGGCCCCTAGTGCTTCCCTAAAAAGTTATAGCTGATCTGAAGATAAATGTATGACTTTGACTGGCTTTCTGAAACACTGGAAACACTAATAAACCCCCCAAGTTCCCTCAAAGGATCTTAGGTATCCAAGAACTTCTGACTAGAAATTCAAGATAAAGGGGCTGGGACAGCTGCTCCATGGTAGAGCATTCAAAGCCCTAGATTAGATTCTCACTATGGTGGGGGGAGAAAGAAAAAAGAAATTAAAGAAAGAATTTGCGACAGTGAACATTTTTTGTTACAAGACATTATTCGGATAGATAGAAAATTTTCCATTCCTAAATGAAAGGTCAAAAGATCCAATGAAAGCAGGGTGCTGTGTTCAGAAGATATGGGAGTCTAAATCCTACCCAGCATTCTTCCCGTGCTGCTTTTCTCTCTTACTAAAGTCTCTACCTGTTTTCAGTCCCAGAGCAGAAATTAGTAGGAGATAGGCAAATAACAATAGTGCAAGAACACTTGCTGGCTACTGGCTAAAGGGCAAGAGCAGAAAGAGATTAAGAGGAAGGAAACAAAGCATTGATGGAACAATTTATCTGCTAAATTTGTATTAGCAATTAATACTAAAACTCTTCAAACACCAAAGATCACAAATGTTGCAAAACAATCAATATACTAACAAATCCTACAAGCAGAAAACTCCCAGTTCAGTCTAATTTACTATAGCATTCAATGCTTTGGGAGTTAAGATGTTAGTTTTTTCCAACTGTCTACTTACTCAATAACAACATTGTTGGGATCAAGGTCTTTCCCAGTCCCTTGGTTGACAACTTTCATGGAGAGGGATACTTTTATTCTATCATTTTTCATCTGAAAAACACAAAAGAAGAATTATCCACATTAAGTGCACAATTTAGACTACTAATCCACATCCATCCAACCATCAAAGTTTTCATCATCATCACGCTGAGCTCCTCTAACAGCGAAGTTACTGTGCTAGGAACACTGCAGGTACAAAGCAGCACAACAGGCAAACTCCAAGGCAAGGTAGGAGGAAATGGTCTTTGGCTCACTCCTGTCCCTATGGGAAAAACAGAAATGATTGTACAGAAATCTAAGGCCTGCAGAGGTACCAGAATGAAAATAAAAGGTGAAGTTCAGCATATCTGGTGATCTGTTCAGAGATCCATAGCCCAGACTAGACTTGCTGACAATCCTGGAGATCACATCTAGTACTTCCAAACTTGGTCTAGAGTCTCTTTAAGCTTGAAGTCACTCGCAAGTCACATTGCTTCCTACAGCACATGAAGCCCTTCTTTCCACAGGGCCTTTGCACCAGCTATTCTCTTTGCAATGTTCTTATTCTGACTTGTCATATAATTAGTTCACGTATATGTGTGTGTGTGTGTATGTATATACATATGTATATATATATGTATATATACATATATACATATATATATATATATCATCTCCTTTGCCCTTTCCTTACTACTTTATCTAAATCTACCTCTAATATTGTTTGAACCCAAAATAGTACTTATTACAATTTGCAGTTATTTTATGTATATATTCATGTTTTAAAATTTTGTCTCCTCCACTTATATATGAGCTCCATGATAGCTGGGATCAGTTATGAATGGTTTGCTATTGTACCTCCCAAGTTTGATGTATGTCAACACTCAAATCCTCTGAATAACCATCTCTCTTACAGCATGGATAGATATTCAAATGTCTCCTGAATCTGCCCATACCTACAGCCCTTATACTTTTAAGTGAGTTGTTACTGACAAATGGAAGACAAGTTTTACAGACAGATTTTTTTTTATTGCACCACTTTTGTATTTCATATTATTACTTCTGAGTCTGCAGGACAATTAGAAGGTTAAAATTTAAGACAGATGTTTCCAGCAAGATTTAAAAATAGACTACCAGCCACAATTAGCAACATTTACATATTCATATCATACAATTCCAAGAAAATTTCAGCTTTTCCTAGTCTTTCTAACCATAAAGTTGCATAGACTTTTACCTCTCGGCCAATAAGTTTCACCCACACTTTGTCTCCGACATCTACTATCTCAGAGGGCTTATCCACCCGACAGGATGACATGTGAGTTCGATGGACCAGACCTAGACACAAGAAGAAATAAGATAAGCAGAGAACATGTATGGTACTTATACTTTAAACAGGCAAGGAGAACAAAGGAGTTGAAGAATGCAAGAAATAAGGTTTCTCACTGAAAAGGTAAATTAAAGTTGCAATTAAAATAATTTGAGAGCAGGGCTGGGGAGATAGCTCTGCAGTCTAAGCACCTGCCTATCAAGCACGAGGACCTGGGTTCGATCCCTGGTACTGGTCACAGAACCCCAGATGTACTGTGTTGGCCCTGAAACTGGGCATGGTGGTGCAAACCTGTAATACCAGTGCTGGGGAGGCTGAAATAGGATCACTGCGAGTACAAACTGCACAGCGAGCCCTGTGCCAAATAAGTGAATAAAAGATTTTTAAAAATTTTTTAAAATAACTTAAGAACTTTACTGATTGAACTCAAGGCCTTCTGAGCTTTATCTCTGACCCATTCTTATTTCTGATTTTCAGCCAGGGTCTTATTAAGTTGCTCAGGCTGGGATTCAACTTGTGATTCTCCTGCTTCCGCGTGCTGAAAGGCTTGCTGGATTATAGGAGTATGTGCCACCATGCCTGGCTTCAGATTGCTTTTCATACTTAATCAACCAGCAGACACATTCTTTAAAATACTGCTCAGTTAGCTCAACTCTGGAGAATGTAACCTTTCTATGCCAGTGGGTTTTTGCTCTTTTCTTTCTTTTTCTTTTTCAGTATCAGGGATCAAACTGAGGACCTTGCACTTGCCACTGAGCTATCTCTCCGGCCCATTTTTCTTTAGAAAAAATTTTGATGAAGATATTAAGTCAAAGATACCAGTATCTTTGTTCCTTTGCTCTCCAAGAATTTTACCAACTTGTATTTCTACCAGTGTTACATGATGGTTATTTTACTGTACATTTACTAACACTGAGAATAATTTTTTATTTATAGTTTTTGCTGCTAGCAATTGAATCCAGGGCCTAGTGAACATCACACTAATTTGTTCAGGGATAGATTAAAAATCAGCTAAATTAACCACCATCTTTCTCAAAACTTTTATAAGGATTAGAAATCACAAAAAAAGTCCTGCCAATGTTCATCTTTACCACAAGATGGCAACAGTGTACCAGAGGGAAGGAAAGCACTGGTAAACAATAGATTCAAGACTGAGTCCTTAGGTGCTTCCCAGTTAGCTCAGTGGTTTACGTGCTTGTGCCAAGCACCGGCAATCCTAGTCACAGGCAGTTCAATCCCCAGACGCACCCAGAAGGCAGTCTGAGCCTGCCAAAAAGTAAAAGTACTCGACAACAGGCAAAGCTGAAGCTAGATTCATTCTTCAAGCCAGCAAGAGATCATCCAGGATATTTCTAAACCATGTTCCTGTCTTTTACAGTCTAGAATTCTGACTACTAATTAATTTCACCATAATTACTTCTGAGAATCTGCCCAAAGGAAATAAGCTTGTTCTTTCTTGCTTGCTGATCTCAAAACTGAGGCTCAAGCAACTTTCTTGGCCTCACCTCCAGAGGTGCTGAGGCAACAGGCAAGTGCCACCATACTTGGCTAAACTGTACTAAGATAGGAAAATCTGGAAAACAATATCTTACAGAAGGGCAACCATTAAAGTTGAAAAGTCAACTTGAAAAGTCAAGAGATTATGTTTAAAAATGTTAATAATTTATTTTTTTGTGAATACTGAGTGCCTACTGTGTCAAGCACTATAATATACCATTTTTCCATGCTAAAAAATTACAGTGCAAATTTGATACTATGATTGCAAACACTCAAGATATATTTTAAAAATTAAAAATGACCCAAAATGTGAACAATGGGTATAGTATAACAGGCTAATGTTTTCATTTCTTCTGCTTTTTTTTTTTCTTGGCTGGCTCAGGCTACCTTAAGGGTGGATCTGGGGATCGAATCGCCTTCCCCTGTGCCTGACTGGGATTGCCTGCACAGGTGCTTAAACCACTGAGCTAACCTGAAAGCTCCCTCCCATTTCATTTCAAATGTTTTCATAATTAAGAAAATTATTTTTATTCAAGAGAAATTAAACAATTATGTTCAATAGTGATAATAAACAAGGAATTATGTCTAAAGTAACTGTTGCCTCTAACCACAATCCCACAATATTGTATGGTAGACTTAATTGCAATTATTCTGTCTACTCTCTCTCTCTCTCCACACACACACACACACACACACACACACACACACACACACACACATTCATGCCTGAAACCCAAACTCTCTTTCTATTTCATGTTCCTACTAGAGGTGACTTCTTCACAGATGTTCATTGGCCTTGTCATACTACACATCAGGTAATTCTGGAGGTTTAAAGTTCATAACCTATCTATCTGACTGTTCTATATACATTATATAAGCTATGTTTTCAATTTTAGGTTAACATATTGGGTAGACTTCATGCAGAGCGGGTTTTATTCCCCCCTATGACTTGCCCCATTAGAAAATTTGAAAAAAATTCATTCCTCCTAAACAGGAGATTTTTTTTTTTTCTGCAGCTTCCTCTAGTGTTTTTTTTTTTTTAATTTTATTTATTTATTTATTTGTTTGCTTGTTGTGTTTGTCTGTTTCTTTCTTTATTCATTTTGTGGCTGGCTCAGCCTGCCCTGGTGGTGGCGCTGGTGCAGCATGTGGTGCCGGGGATCGAACTGCAGTCCCCGCAGTTGCCTGAGCCCTCCTAAGCAGGCGCTTTAGACCACTGAATCATCTCTCCGGCCCTTCCTCTAGTGTTAAAATTCAATTTCTCTCTATTTTTTTTTTTTCTTACTTTCCCTCTATTGTTAGTGGAAATTGTGGAGGAAATGAATTTTGAGCCTAATACGATTGACTGAGAGAATATTATCATTCTTCTCTAAAACTGAAGTTTACTTATTGGAGTATCACAAAGAAATAATGACATCAACAACTTGTCTTCCCACCTGATACCAAAGTACATTCTTTAGTATAGGCATTTCTCTCATGGGTATGTATATACAGCATGCCTATAGGCATATTAACAGAAAAAAAAATGAGGAACAGCTTAGAATGTTTACGTAGTGTACCTGAAAGGCAAAGTCATTAAATGTTTACAGAAGTATTTTAAAAGATGGGAAAATGTTAAAGGCTCATTAACTGTATAAAAAAAACCCACAATGTATGTACATGCGCATGTGTTACTAGGGCCTTTGTGTTAAACTACGTCCCCAGCCAGCCCTTTTTAAATTTTTATGTTGAGATTCACTGTCACTAAATTTCCTAGGTTGGGCTTGAACTTGTGATCCTCCTGCCTCAGCCTACTATAGTGCTGAGATAAGAGGTATGTACCACCATGCCCAGCTAAAAAGTTCAAATTTTAATAAGAGCATAATGCTAATCTTAACATGTTAAATTTTATGCAGATATGTGACATAAAGAAATATAGTAACGAGGGCCAGGGTGATAGCTCAGTGGCATAAGCGCCTGCCTGGCAAGCACAAGGTCCTGAGATCAATTCCCAGTAAAAAAAAGATAGACAGGTAGACAGACAGAAACAAAGTATATGATGCACATCTATAATTCTAGCTACTTGGGAAACTGAGGCAGGAAGATCACAACTTTGAAGCCAATCTGGGCAATTTGGTAAAATCTTACCACAAAACACAAAGTGTTAGGGATGTAGCTCAGCGCTGAATTATTTGCCTAACATGCATGAAAGTTCAACTTCTAGTACTGCACATGGGCGGTACCAATTACAGTAGTATCACATAGTGATTGTCTTCTCCCTTTTCTATAAACAGGCATTATTTTTTAATCATAAAAATATCCTAAAAGTAACTTTTAAGTTATACAGACACTATAACTGAAATTATGTAAAATTATGTTTCATTTGGACACAAACCAAAAGTGCATAAAAGAGTTACACTGCAATATAAGATTTTTAAAATTGAGACATTAATGGCTAATTACCAAAGGCATTATCTTATACAGTGAGTTAAATGAGACATGCGCTAGTCCTCAGTCTGCAATGTCAGGCAGTTGCATATGTAAGTCTGTAGTTCAGAAGAAGAGCACAAATTGGAGATGTAAAAATCTTCAGCATACACTTGCTTGGACAGTTATCGCATCCGTCAGTACCTCAAAGGGATTAGTTCCACGATCTACAGATATCAGACCTGCAGATGCTCAAGTTCCTAAAGAAAGCTGTGTCCTAGTTGTCTATAACCCACACACATCCTCCAATACACTTTCGACTATCTCCAGATTATATATACTATCAAACACAATATAAATGCTATCCAGTTAACATTCTGAGTTATCTAGGGAATAACAAAAAAAAATGGTACGTATTCAGTACAGTGGAAATTTGTTTTTCTTAAAATTTCTGATGCACAGTTGGTTGAATGTAGAACATGAATGTAGAACCCACGAGCCCAGTGAGATGTGGCTGCTCAGTGTTTTAGTGGCACTGTATTTGCAAATAATTTGCACATATCTTCCCTAGACTTTGTGCACACACACACATGTGCACACTGGGAATTGAATCAAAGGCTTTGTGCATGCTAAACACAAGCTCTAACACTGAGCTACACCACCCATCCCCTTACCTAGACTTGAAATCACCTCTAGGTTCGGTGGAATGCCAACACACTGTAAACGCTACATAAATACAGTCATGTGCCACACAGTGACATAGCAGGCAACTACAGATTGCCCACACAATGCTGGTCTCATAAGATTATAATGAGGCTGAAAAATTCTGACTGCCGAGTGGTGTCATACATAAAAACACAATACTCACATGTTTCTGGAGACACTGGAATGGGACAATAAATAACTCTACCATGCTGCCACTCACATAAAAGTATAACATGGGGCCAGTGAGATAGTTCAGTGGTCTAAAGTGCCTGCTTGGTCAAGCTTAGGCAATCACAGGGACAGCATTTCCATCCTCAGCACTACATGCTGTGCCAGCCCTGCCTCCAGGAGCCAGTCACAAAAAAAAAAAAAAAAAGGATAACATATACAAGTATATATAGCACATAACATAGTGCTTGATAATGACACTACACATCTGTGTTAATATATTTTTTTCAGAACTGGGAAGATAGTTCAGGGCCTCAAAGATGGTAGGCACGAGCTTGACTATTGAGTTTATCCCCAGCCTCCAACCCACTTTTTTGGTACCAGGAATCAAATTCATAACCTTGCACTCGCTAAGCAGGTGCTGTGCTGTTGAGCTGTATCTCCAGCCCTTCTGGCCCTTTTTATTTTCCATTTTGAGATAGATCTTGAGACGCTGCTCAGTGTTTCAGCGCTTTTTTTTTTTTTTTTTTTTCCCCCCTTTTGTAGTATTAGGGAATTAAATTCAGGATCTCACACATGCTAGCAAGTGTTCTACCGCTTACTACACACGCAACCCTCTTCGTAGGAATGTGACAGTGAGGCTTGTAGACACCCTCCAGGTGGAGCTGGTCACCAGAAAAACCAAGCAATTAATGGGTTTGAACATCCACTTCCAGGAATGGGTAGTAGGGGGTGGAGATAGAGTTCTATAAAAACTCCTGCACAGAGTAGAGTATTTATCTAGATGCAGAAGGCCTAGAGTTCAACCTTCTAATGCCATTAAAACCACACAAACACAAAGAGATGTGTAGAGCAGAATTCACAAACACATTCCAGTACAAGGAAGGTATATCATAGAGGACATAAGAATCCGCTACCCAACTATACTCTCATCTTGCCCTGTGTATTCCCCTTAGGTTAGTCAGCTGTTCCCGAGCTGCATCTCCTGTAATAAACCATCAAAGTAAGTATTTTCCTAACTTCTGTAAACTACTCTAGCAAATTATCAAACTTGAAGAATAAATGGTGGAAACTTCCAATTTACAGTTCATTGGCCAGAAGTTTAGAAGAATCGGAAGAAGGTCAATATTGTGGGACTGAATCCCTTTCACTTGTAGGAAATGATGCAGAGGTAGACGATGTCAGAATTTACCCGAATTGTTGCATATTTGGTAGGTGCCTGAAGAAACAGAGAATTCACTAGTGTTAGAAAACAAATCAAAATAGACAGAACAGTATCACCACAGAAAGTTCTGTTGCAAAACACTATGAACCAGGTGTAGTGATACATGACTGTAATCCTAATCCCAGCATTCAGGAGGCTAAGGCAGGAGGATCACCATGGGTTCAAGGCCAACCTGGGCTATACAGTGAGTTCAAGGCCAGCCTGAACTACATAGTTAAGCCCTGTCTCAAAACAAACAAACAAAAAAACTGCTATCATGGGGTAAAAAAAATCTAGTTTAGATATGATAGCAAACAGAAGTCTTCAATTCTGCAGTGATTAAATAATTGTAAGATATTAGTGTGGGAAACTAATTCAAATTAGGGTCTAACTTCTGAAACAAGGAGGTAAGATCTAATCAGATCATAGCTACTAAATTGCTCAACTTTTTTTAAGGGTGGGACCTTATGATCAACTGTCTTAGAAAAGCTGAAATATACTATAGAAAAGTTAACTGCTCAACTTATAAAAAACCCCAAACATTCTATAGAAAATGTCAGAATTGAAACTGCTTCTACTTAATTATTTGGCTGCCTGTGCTTAGGCTCCAAGCCTGCTCCAACCCTTGTTTCAGCACAGTTGTCAGACTGATAAATTCACTTATAAATTGTCAGCCACAATCAGAGTCACTACCTGAAAAGGTATAAACACAAGTGAGTTGAAAAGTGACTGCTAAAAGACAGGCTTTTAATCCCCATAAAGTCCCCAAAGAATCATATAAAATACCCAAGTAAAAATGGCATTTTCAGGCATTGGCAGTCGTGGTTAAATACACTGACTACAAGATCTGCTTCAGGCAAAGAGGTGCACATCCTGTAGTTTCACCTCATTAAATCCCAGCTAACATAAAATGAGAAACTTAATTACAGACTGCCCGCTTGAAAACTACTGGTAAATCATTTCTCATGCAAAGATGCAATCTGCAACACAGTAGTCTCAAAGCTACACACATGGCTTTATTATTCAAAACCGTTGGGCTTTTTGAAAGAAAAAACTAAAAATTGCAAAGTAAAAGTTCGTTGTCCTCATCTATCCCTCCCTTAGAAAGGCCAAAGGTGATCACTGTTAAAAACTTGTTCAATATTTTTTTAAAACTTTATTTATTTATGCTATGGCCAGCTTAGCCTGCCCTGGGGGTGGGGCTGGTGCAGCCTGTGGTGCTGGGGATCAAACCACAGTCCCCGAGATTGCCTAAGCTTGCCTAAGCAAGCGCTTTAGACCACTGAGCTATCTTGCTGACCCCCTCAATATTCTTTTATATACAATAATTTTAAAAATATGAAGGCAAGTGTATACTTGCTTTAAAAAGTTGCTTAAAAAATAAACTACATGAGCTTATTGCTAATGGTCATGAATGCTGGAAGTCTAAGATCAAGACACTGGAAGGCTAAATGTCAGGTAAGGGTTTAGAATGTGCTTCCAAAACTGTACTCTGTGTATCCTCTCATGACAAAAAAGCAAAAAGGCAGAGTGCTTTTTATCATTAAGGTGCTTACAACTGCTATCAAGTTGTATGTGACGGAACCGTGTGAAAACCTTCCACTGACTTTTTCTGGTTAGATGAAGCATCAGTGTGCTAGAAATAGTTATTGCGGATGGGAATGGAGCTCAGAGGAAGAGCACATACGTGGCACCTATGAGCCACTGGGTTTGATCTGCGCACAGCCATACACAGAAGAGTTAGCCTTTCGTTGCCTGCATAGTCCACTGCACAGATGTCCATCATTTATCTAAGTCTCTCCTGTACATTAACTTCTCCCCAGAACTGCTACATTTAAGGGTATGTACATGATGGTTACATGTGGTGGAACACACATGCAATCCCAGCACTTAGGTGGCTGAGGCAAAAGGATTGTTCCAAGTTTGAGGCCAGCCTGGGCTACACTGTTAGTTCAAGAGCAGCCTGAAGCCCAGTCTGAACTACATAGTGAAACACTCTCTCAAAAAGGGCGGGGAGGGGATGTTAGGGGGGTAAGTACATAAGGTTGAGATGTAGCTCAGCATGCAGGAGGCTCTGGTTCCCAACCTAGCACCAAAGTAAAAGAAAATAAAGGACAAGCAGATTTAAAAAAGTCAATAGAGGGCCGGCCAGATATCTCAGTGGATTAAAGCACCTGTTTAGGCAGACACAGGGACTGAGGTTTGATCCCCAGAGTGTCATGCCAGTCCCATCCCTGGGGCGCACTGAGATGGTGACTGAGACTGGAAGTGGTGGCATGCACCTGTAATCCCAGAGCTTAAGGCTGAAAACAGGAGGATCACTACAAGTCTGATCTGTGTAGTTGAGACCCTGTAGACCCTGTACTAAATACATTAAGAAATAAAAAATAAATAAAAAGTCAATAGGCTGGGTGTAGTGGTGCTTGTCTGTAATCCTAGCACTTGGTAGGCTGGGGCAGGAGAATTGAGGTGAAT
>PVKN010036777.1:0-11372 GCA_004027915.1 Capromys pilorides | reverse complement strand
TCCAGCACTGAGGAGGCTGAAACCAAGAGGATCACTATGTGTCCAAGCTGTACAGTGAGGCCCTATAAAAAACTTCATTTCTATGCTTTTTTAATAATAACTCAAGATTCTCAAATTTTAATACTCTATCTTAAATCTAAATAAATTCAATGATTAATCTCGAAACCAAAGAAAAGTATGTAGAATATAAAACTGTAAAGAAATCTCCTATATTGTTTAATTGTTTATTGAAAAACTGAAAGGGCGTATGTAGCTTGATATAGGAATGGATTTACACATAAAAACCTTTGACAATGTATTCTAATAGACATAATTGAGAAAAATGTGGCAATTAGGCAGACAAATTTAAAAAATAATATTAAGTAATTAAAGTAGAAATAATAGAAATATCCCAGGAATCATAGTACAGCAAAGGATGCTATTCTATAAACAAGCCAAAAATAGAAAATTTTGGAAATCAAGTTGGGTGAACCGCATTGCTTAGTTTGATAAGGGATTTCATGGCAATCCATATTGAAAGAAGATATGGTACATTTAGGCTCATATGAAACCAATTTTGTTAAATCAACTTAAAATTTATCTGTGAAGCACTGGAAGAAGTCTGGATAAAAATTTTTCACCATGCCATGGTGTCTTTTGCCATAGTGGAGAGAGAGAAAGTCAGTGTCAGCACTGATGTCTGAAGGAAAACATTTTCTCCTGGACACGCTCGTCCACGGAACACTTCTTAACTTGGTTACAATTAAACAGATGCGGTACCTATGAAAATTCTAAGGAAGGGTGACGAGAATTCATGACAGCTCATGTGCCATACTACAGAGAGGGGAGGTGTGAGGTTTACAGCCACTAGCACATAGACATGCAACTTTATCTCCACTTGTTCAAAAACAATAGCTTACCTGTGACACCCTGGCCAGACTCCGCAAAGACACTGTAAGAGCCATCTATTGCTGGCGCACTGGACGACATAATCCTGGCATAGCTACACCACAGAGGTACTTTACCATCACTACATGCCCTGAGGCCAGAGACAGTTATGCACCTGCTTAAATTTCACCACTGAAGTTGACCATCTGCATGACTGTCAGCAAGTTACTTAGCAACCCCAAAACTACCCCACCCACTTGGAAGAAAGATCAAATCAGAAACTCCAAGTGAACAACTCAGTACATTGTCCAGACACAAAGGTAGTGCATTTAGCATAAATCTTCAATGGCTAAGAAACTATAACCCATGTTCAATGACAAGCTGCCGTATTAATTCAACCCTTTGCTCTGTTCACATTCAATTTCACCCTGGCTGTGATTTCCAATCTATTACATCCAGCTCATGCTGATAACAGTCACCTATTATCATAATCAACAAAAACCTCAGAGATGCTAGAGTGAAGGGGAGGTCTGTATGATTATTTACTACAACTCCTGTATTTTACAGTTGGAAAAATTGACCAAATGAGAAAATGACTGCTGTCAATGAATGAATTTTTTCTGCTGGGCTTCCACACACATAGACAGGAGTGCCCATGATTGTCATGTACTCAGTGATGTATTCATGGGCCTTTTGTGAAGATGAAAGCATGCATAAATCTCACTAGGTTAAACCTTATCAATGTAAGCAACTATAAATATAAAAAACGGCACAAAGGATTAGGATTTTTACTGTTTAGATCATGCATTTATTGTCCAAATTGATTTTTTTTGGTATGTTGAGCAATGAGTCTCTATTGTCTTTAGTACAATCATGAAAAAAATACACAGAAAGTCTGTGCTTCCATGTACGTGTATGATTATCGTATTATAATAGCTAAAAAGACAATTGTGTACCTTTGATTAATATCAGAGAACTCTCTTGAATGCTAATATTCTCAAAAATCATAAGGGAATGATGAACAGTAGCTCCAGTGGCTGAATTGTGTTTATTGCCGTAAATGTACTAAAATCAGCAGGAGTTGATAATGAAACTATTGTTTCCTTGCTATTAATGTCTGCGTCCCAGTTTACATTCTGAAGGAAGCTTAGCAAGATTATGGGGTCTTCTCTGCAGTATGAAAGATCTCATGCCAAAATAAATTGTCCAATTAGTTATATTGCATTTCCAGGGTGAATTCCAGATAAAAACACACAGCATCTTTGATTAAATACTAGTTATTAGAGCTTTTGACATGTCATCCAATCACTTCAGTTACCACACTGTGAAATGCTGTGTTTGCAAAATCATAAATTTCTGTTAAATAAATTAAATGTAAGCAGTTACTTGAGACTGCTTTATTCTTCTTGATTAGGTTATCTTTTCCTGGGTTGAATCAGTTCTTTACTCTCTCACAACCTATGGAGAATGATTGCTACAGAATGGACTGTACCCCTCCCTTGTCCCCCCCACCCTCAAGATCTCATGCGGACCACCTAGTCCCAGAGACTCAGAATAGAACCTTGCTTCTAAAGCCTCTTCGCAGGAGGCACCAGCTAAAATGAGGGTCTGCACATGGGGCGCGTCCCGCATCCAACATGACTGTGTACTGTTAGCAGCATGGCAGCCAGGAAGAGCCAGCAGCTCACATGGGGCAAGCGGGGTGCAAAGATACAGAAGAGAGGAGGGTGAAGGAACAGAGCCCAAGGAGCTAAAGATGGGGGCTGCGCGCCAGGCTGGGTCAGGCTGATTCTCCTCAGTCTTGGACAGGAACAGTGCTACAGAGAGCTACATCTTGGATCCTCTGCTGTAAAACTAAGATGCAATAAGTACTTGCTGTCTAAGCCTCACAGTTTGTGGTGCTTCACTATGGCACCTCCAACAAACTACGATTTTATTACTTATAAAATTTAACACCAAATTGTGAGGAGGATTTCCATCAGTGCCATAAAAGAGCAACACGCATTTTCAAAATAAATTCACTTTTCAATAGAATGTCAAAAGCTATAAAAGATATAGATAGTGAGATATAGAAATATAGATATGTAGATACAGATATCTGGGTTTAGGGCCAGTCATATGGCTAAGCAGACTAAAGTGCTTGCTGGGCAGATGCAGGGACGAGGGTTCGGTTCCCAGCATGCCGTGCCGGCCCCTTCCCCGGAGTGCACTGAGACAGTGATTGAGAATGGGCCTGGTGATGCTCGCCTGTAAGTTCAGCACTTGGGAGGCAGAAAACAGGAGGATCACTATGAGTGCGATCTGTGTAGTGAGACCCTGTAGATCCTGCACTAAATACAATAAAAAAGATAGATAGATAGATAGATAGATAGATAGATAGATAGACAGATAGATAGATAACAGACAGACAGACAACACTTCATAGCTACAGACCAGATCATAAGTAGGTCGTATATAGATTACATATATAATGCATGTATATCATATGGCACATACAAGCAGCATGAAGTTTGAAGACTATCTATTACTCAGTGAAGGGTCACGCCAGACAGAAGTCATCATAGGATCTGTTCTGCTCAGTAGCCCAAGTCCACAGGCTCAGAGCTGTACCCTAGAGAGGACAGAAGGGACTCCAGCGCAGTGACAAGAAGCGCTGACTCGGCGGAGTGCCCCAGAGCTCACAGCCTCACTCACATTTGTTGGCCGGATTCTTTCACAAGTCTTTGTTGACAGGGGAATTGCGTTCCTTTGAACTGGTAAATTATGGCCATCTGGACATGTGACAGGATCAGATCACGGATCTAAACTGAAACGAGCAATTATTTTGCTCTGTTCATGTATAGCAATTCAGCCAAGATAAGAAATTACACGTTTTTAGGGATGGCCAGATAGCTCAGTGGATTAAAGCACCTGCTTATGGAGGCGCAGGGACTGTGTTCTATTCACCATGTGCCATGCTGGCTCCATCCCTGGGGCGCTCTGAGACAGCGATTGAGACTGGGTGCCATGGCATACATGGGTAATCCCAGTGCTTGGGAGGCTGAAAACACAAGAGGATTGCTACAAATTTAATCTTTGTAGTGAGACTCTGTAGACCCTGTACTAAATATATTAAAAAAAAGAAAGTATACATTTTTATAGTTGAATTATGCTAGATTGCTTACTAGTGTGAACTGTATTGATCAAACTAAGTATTTGATGTGTACGAACTTTGCTTATATCAACAGCTTACATTAAGAACTTTAAATTTTGTGGAGGAGGAAATAATTTGAATTTCATAGTGGCTAAGATGAATGCTTTTGTATAACAGAGAAGTCAAATCTACTAATATAATGTTTATAAAACCTATATACATATATTCTAGCTTCATTTAATTTTCCAAAGCATCTTTTTTATAAGAAATAAGGGGAAATGATTTTATCAGAATCCAATCACTCTATGTAAATGCTATGTAAAAATTAATCTCACATTGCTACCGGGCTATAAGACTTTGGAAAGCACATATGGCACCATACTAAACTTTGCATGGTGTCTGGGAGAGCAATGAACACAAAACTGACCTCTTAGCACATGATTCTTTGCATGGCTCGGATGCAGCACTCAGTTAAATAAAAGCAAAAATCAACACCAACAAAAGTTTGGGCCCAGCATGCTAAGAAGCCTGCAGAAGTGCAGCCAAGATGCGCCGTCCTCCGTCCTAACGGGAAGCACCGCTGTCCTGAGCACCGGGAGTGCTCCAGCTGGAGCCCTTCTCATGGGTGATGCGCTTCAGCCAGTTCCATCTTGCACTTCCCTGAGGCCGCAGGCAGAGAAGACCTTGCTGCCCTGTTGTCTTGGCTGCCTGTTTTTCCTGGCATTTTGCTGTGTCTTCAGTCTTCTCTCGGGCCCATCTTGGTTTTTTATTGACCCTTTTATGGACTTCTACCTCATCACTGGATGGACTTTTAATTTTTATTGGATTCCATGCTAGCAATAACATGTAGATGTGATACCACTTCTTTTCTCCCTGCTTCTGACTTAGAGCAGGAAACCAGCTCTATGTCACATAGTCATAGCCCAGAAAAATTACAGAAAAATCCATCCAAGGCAGGAGTGGCAAAGGATACGGCAGATGAACCATCCTAGGCACCATCCAATATTGTTATCTATCTGTATGTTCAATCATATACACCAAATTTTTTTGGCTTGATCGAAACCTACAGCTTCCACGTTCCTCCTTCTCCTTCCTGTCACATCCAAACACCACTCCTTTCTGCCCTGGCTTCAGACCTCTGTGCTCCCCCACTTCTGCTTGCCCTTCTCCCTTCTATTCCTGCATCTTCTCAGCTTCACTGTGTATTTTCTTTACTTACTAACTGCAAGGAGAACCAGCCAAGGTCAGGAGCATGTCTGGGAACTGCAGCCTCCACACGAGGTCCTCTTTGCTTTGGGCGGACCCCCAAGTCGTCTGGGATTGCTCCCAGAGGTTTAGTGTGCCTGTGCCACCACTTGGACCCAAATTCACCTCCCGCCCCCTAAGCACAGGCTGTAAAAAATCTAGAAGCATAATGGACCCTTGAGTCGCAGCTGACCCAAGGTGTTGAATTTTTCTTCCCCTCTACAGAAAAGTAGACAAAAATTTTCTCTTTTTTTTCTAGTCCCAGGGCTACGTGGCTGTGCGTTGCTGCTACCTTCCAGATCAGCTGCTCAATATGCTTGAGGATAACGCTAACCACCACCAGTGCTTTATCACCTGGAAAATAGATGAGGTGAGACCCAGAATGAGAATAGACCATGGTGGTGATGTTTATTTGGTCGTTCTAAAATGTACTTCTAAACAGACTCAGTTCAGTGGGTTCAGCAGCTAGCAGCCAGATTTCCGATGATATGACCCTGCTGCTTCGAACTTTCCTGAGCCCTCGTTTGCATACGCATTGATCTTCCAGCCTCGAGTGCCTAGGCAAGCTCAGGCCCGCTCCAGGCTCCCCGCTTCCTGCTCCTGCAGCCTGGCTCATCTCCTCTGTGGCTTCTCTGCCTCACCTCCATCTCCGCTCTAAGTTAGGATGCTTTGTAAACATTCAGAAGAATAATCTGCCTTTTGTTGAGCAGCAAATTCAGCATGAAAACCTTCCTTTAAGTAAACATAACACAGACACAATTAATTAGAATGCAATTAACTCCCTCTATGAAAAACGCAAAGCAAGACATCTTCAAACAGGGGCTGCCCCAACTGTATTCAAAATAGAAGACTATGGCTACATCTAATCCTTCTCCAATGAGGCTAACAGCAAGATGAGCTTCTTCAGACATCTGAAGAGAAGTATTTTTAAAATAATTTTTAGGAAAATGGAACTTTCATTTCAGCCAAAGAATAACTAAGAGTGATTCCTGCCTGCCTGTGGGATCTCGTTGGAGCACAGTTCCCATGGACAAAGGTTTTGTCTGGCTAGGCTGCTGCACCATGCAGGAGACGGTGCACTACGTATAGGAGGCGCACTGTGTATAGTTGTGCTGCATCTGGGAGGAGTGCTGCGTACAACAGGTGCGTGGCCTATAGGAGGGTACTGCATATAGGAGGTGTGCTGCATATAGGAAGTACCCGAAAGTATTTATAGATATGAAGTCTATTTATTTCCAAGCAAAATGATACCTGCTAGATGTCTGAGGACCGCAGACTGCTTTTTGTTTAAGCACCTATATCAGTTACATTGTGTTGCTAGAACACTGTAGCTGACACAGACATAATTTCTAGGAGAGATTTCCTTTTGCTCAGTTTCAGTGGCTTCACTTCGTGGTCATCCAGCTCGTAGGCAGAAGTAGCGTGGTGAAAGGACACGTGGAGAAAAGCTGCTGGAGCCCCAGGGGCCAAGAGGCAGAGAGAGGAAGAGCAGGAGCAAGGAATCCATCCCTCCCTCCGGGCTGTTTCTTCCCCTGCTCCTCCGACCAAGACTCGCCACGTAGCACCCACTTCAGCTGGGAGCTGATGGAGAACCCCTGGAGCCCTGGAGGAGCACTCAACCACCTCCCAAGAGCCCCAGCACCAACTCGTAGGACTTGTAGGAGGGATTTCAGCCCTAAGGCATGGCATTCTTTGAGTTTTAACCCATACCTGGCATCTCACTAGTCTTCAGTAAATGTCTATTTCCCCCAAAATCCAGAAGGACACCTTCACCTGTACCTGGAGCCCTTGGCGCACCCAGAGTCAAGAAGAGCAGGCCAGAACGCTCTCTCCCACGAAACAGCAAGCCAGCCTCAGGTCCCGAGCCCTGACCCTATCTCTAGAAAGCCTCGAGGAAGTGAATATCCAGTAGTCCCAGAGAAGACAAGAAAACTAGGAAGCACAAGACACCTGTCTTACTGCTCCACTGTCTGCGTCAGAGGCCTAAAAGGCCAGGGAACAAGACCGGAATATTTTCACTTAAGAGAGGTAGGCAGGTGCCCCAAAGTGATCAGAGGGGCAGGCCTCGAGGGCAAGCCTCAGGAAGGCTCAGCATGGCCACAGAGACACGACAGCCTGTGAGCAGGGGCCGAGGCGGGGCTGGCGATGCCCAAGGCGCAGCACCCAGTGCAGTTCATGCGGGGTGGGCTGTGTTCTTCAGGGACAGCACATGCCTCTGCTCCCCTGATGGCCTGGAACTGCTCCCTCGGGAGATTTACTTCTCTGCAGTTTGAACTTTGCAAGTAACTTTAAAAAACTGGGAGCAGAAGTTGGGGGCAGAGATCCCATTTACTCGAATTGCAGTTTTCCCACTCCGGCAGCCCTCCTGATTTGGCAAGCGGCTCCTGTTACTTGGCATTCTGCAGAAGCAGGGTGCGGAGTGCATTATGCAACTTCCCAAGACTCTAATTAAGATTGCTACTGTTTTGAACCTGCAATATAATCTCAGAAAAAAACAAAAATAAGAGGCTTTTTTGGCATTATGCACAGGGAGCCGTTAAGCACCTCTGCGTTCTCACAGTGGGTTGCCCTGCCGAGCTCCTGCTGCGGAGACTCCACGGGGACAAAGCTCCCTGCAGGGGTGGCGTCCTGCCGAGCACAAGGAGCCTGCTGAGGTTGCCATTATACTGTGCTCCTCCATTTCCGAGCTTGCTCTGCACACTGAGGGGCTCGTCCAGCTGTGAGTGCAGGGTGCAGCCGGCCCAGAACATTCTCTCAGGCTCCCTAGGACCCCAGAAGCTGAGTCACCTTTCCTTGCTGGTATCTTGGCATCAGCTAACGGCCTTTGCTAGGAGGAAATTCTCTTTATACCAAGTAGGGTCTGCAAATTCCCTGGCTGACTTTGGTCTCCTTGTGTTTTCTGGATCTAAATGATGGTTATGGTTGGTGTTTAGGTGTCCCCCAAAGCTGCATGCAGTTTTAGATGGGCCTTTTTCAGGTGGCTGAATCTAGAGTATGTGGTTGATTCACAGTGCAATGCTGGGATTAAGGCTGGGTGACTACTGGGTGAATCTGGACAGCACTGCCCTAATCCCAGCAATCTGGATAAAATAAAAGGAGCAGAAAGAGGCTTATTTCTCCCGTCATTGCTCTTGCTACCTTTACTGTCTTCTTGGAGCCAGCCGACGTGGACTGAAATCTCTACACACTGTGAGCGAAATAGATCTTGTCCTGTTTAACCTGAGTGTTGGAAATTTTGTCTCAGCAATGAGAAGAGTAAGATGCTGATAATGTGCCACACAAGGGTCTCACCCTAAACAGTCTCATCATCACCCAATGGAGGACATCGAGCCTTTAGCCTCAGTGTGTTCACCATCCTGCTTGCCTCTCAGCCATAGTGTCGGCACTGGTTCACCTATCATTCCTGGAATGCTGTATCTACCTGTAATGGTCACTTTAAAAGGAGAGTAGCTTGATTTTGGCTCAAAGCTTTGGAAGAAGCAGTTCACAACCGGTAGGCTCTGTTGCGCTGGGCTTGTGGCGAGGTAGCACATCATGGTAGGAGCAACAGCTGAGCACAGCTGCTCACTCCCATTGTCCCACAATCCCTTTTGGGTGCACACCCGCAACCACCAAGAGGCCTCACACTAGGAGTTGCCTTTTAAAGCTTCAGCCTCTTCCAACAGCACCATGCTGGAAACCAGATCTCTAAACACATGAAGTGGCTTTCAAGATTCTCACTGTAGCAGCATGCAGCTGAAAGGACGGGCTTAGGCATTTCTATACTCATGGAACAATTGCCGAAGTCCTGCATCAGGCTAGACAATTTTAAAGGAAGGAACAAAGGCTTGTCTTTGATATCCGGAATATGAAATAAAGAGAAGAAGAACGGAAGTGGGTTTGAAAATGGAAGCAGAAAGGAACGATCCAAATAAAGCAACATGCTAGGAACAGTGTGCATTTTTCCTCAAGGCTAACACTAAGTTGTCACTCAGAGTTTGTTTCTTGGACCAAGTCAAGGTCCTCATCCATGTGACTTACTACTGGATGCTCCCTATAATACTGGAAGAATTTGAAAGATATTAGGAGCTATTTCCTACTGATGCCAAATGTGACACGGATACAAGGACACACATAAGAGAAACATCTCAGTAGTAGAGGGAGGGAGAGTCCCACCAAGCCACACCAGCCCCAGATGCTGTGTTTGGTGAGGCAGTGGCTTCGCAAAGCGTAGCACCAAAAGTGTCAGGTTGTTTTTTCCAATTATAAAGAGCGGAAGACAAGTAAGAACTGTAAGTAAAACCGATGTATAACATACATCATACCCTTCTCATTTTCGGCAGTTAACATGGGGAAATAAAAGAAATTTGTGGACATATTTGGGACTTAAACATCAAAAAGAAATCAAGATGATGAATCCAATTAAACAATAGTCAGTCATGATGAAAACCTTAATATAAATGAAAATACAGCAAGATACTTTAACAGAAAACTTACAGGATGGACTTCTGGTCCCGCATGTCTGCTCAGAGACCACTCGCTACTTTCATCTAACTTGGGACAAAAAGAAAGCAAAAACATGTAACTTCTCTGAAATTCCATCTGCTCTGCCTGGCTGTTTTCAAAGGGTGTCCGGAGATCAGTAAAAGTAGGCAAAACTTTTTTGAAATATGTTAACACTTTATGCAAATGTAAGCTCTTTTAATTATTAATGCTCTGTATTCAAATCTGATTTGTTTCCACTTTGCATTCCTGGGTCGATTCTAACTTGACTTAGTCTCTGTGGTATAGTTATGGTTGGAATCATAAAATTTTAAATATTTAGATTTTACCTAATTTAATCTAATACTTAACCTGAATTTCCTCCCATGTGTTTTAAACCCATTACTTCTTGAAGTGTCTTTGTTGACTAATGAGAAATATGGATCCCCTTCTCCCCGCAGCACCTCTTCATGCATCGTAAACAGTTCTCAAGTGTCTCCTCGGTGTTCTTCTTCAAGATTGAGCATCCTCGAGCCACTCAGCCTTTTCTTCCAGGCCCCATTTCCAAGGCTCTTCGTCATTTTTTGTTGCTTTCTTTTGATACCTCTGCCAAACTCTGCTATGTTTTGAAAAAGCGCACTCTCCCGGAAGGAACCCGGCGCTCCTGTCGGTTTCGAGGCTTGCCAAGTGGAGCCTAATAATCACCTTATCTATTTTGTCTTTGACAGTTCTGCTGGTACAACCCAGTGTAGTGGTTGCCCTTCTTCTTCTTCTCTTCTTCCAATGGCATCTCGCTTTTGCCTTCTTCTCGGCTGTTACCTACCATAAATGAAAGCTCTTTGGGACAAGAATGAACATAATTACCTTACTAATCTTGCAGTCCCAGAGCTTGGGGCACTGTTTCACCAACATTTGACCCTTGATAAATACACCTGGAGCCAATGAATGTTACTTGTTGCTACAAAGATTGATTTTAAAATTCTTTTACTATAACTATACACGATCTGCTTATGATCGGAATATACCCAAGAATGCAGATTCATATTTGACTCTTATGGCTAAAAAAACCAGTACAATTAGCTTTTCACAGCAAGTAACTGGAATGGAAGGGAAGTTTCACTAGATTTTGTTCATGTAATATAGGTTCTCATTTAAAACGAAGGTTTCGTGAAGTTCCACCAAGAGCGAGAAACTTGAACCATGCAGTGAATGACCTGCTAAGTTAAAATCAGGGACTGAACATAACTGGATAGATGATCTCAGGGAATTTAGCTGAGCTGTCAAGTTTAGCTAAGATTTGATTTTCCGTGGGCAAACATAGGGAAAATAGAAAACAGTTTGGCAAGGTCAGTGACCACCATGCAGGACGCCTTGATCTTCTCCTGCATTTGCTAAGCAGCAAAGCTCCAGCCTGCTATTCTGCCTGCCAACACCTAAGCCAGGAATCCAGTAGCTCAATGGGGGTGTCCTTTGGATAAAGCATGAAATGAGAGCAAAACATACCATCCCATGCAGATTAGGAGATTGGACTTAAAGGGATCAGAAGTAGCGAAGATACCTTCTAGCCTCTAAGTGTTTCACCCTCTGCTATGTTATCAGCTTGGCTAAGAGTGTGCTGCTACAATGTCACACAGCAAGGGACTATCAAGTGTATCAGCAAGAGAGC
>PVKN010036776.1:0-11371 GCA_004027915.1 Capromys pilorides | reverse complement strand
TTGAAGTTTTCTCCTAACAAGCAGGTAGTCATCTTCCTTATCTCTTTTAATCAGGTTTGTGTCACATGGAATATTGTTTTCTATGCTTTACTGTTCAGTCTATTAATTCCGTTTTTACTGAAGTATATTTTTGTAGGTAGCACATTATTGGATTTTGTTTCTTAATCCACCCTGCAAGTCTCATTCTTTTCATTTGTGAATTGAGACCGGTTCACATTGGTGGTTATAATTGATATGAATTGGCTTATCTTCATCATGTTATTTTCCTACTGTTGGATCCATATGTTTTCCTTTTGCTTAAATGTCTATTCGACTTGGTGATTCTCTTCTTTTGTTGTCCTTGAAGTTGCAGTTGCCTTTGTCTCTTTCTAAAATATAGGTCAGCACTCTTTGTGGGGTTTCTTTGGTTGTCATGAATTTCTTCAGTTATTCTTTGTCATGGAAGCATCTTATCTCTCCATCAAATTTGACAGATAGTTTTATAAGGTACATCAATCTAGGGTGGAAGTTGTCTTATTTTGGGACCTGAAATATCTCACCCCAAGCTCTTCTTGATGTGATGGTCTGTACTAAGAAATTTTTCATTATTTTGATGGACTTTCCATTATATGTGATCTGCCTTCTCTCTCTAACAGTTTTTAATATTTTGTTCTTTGGCTTAGTTTCTATAGTCTTGATTATTATGTGTCTTGGTGTAGATTTATTTGTATTATGGCTACCATAATCTATATGTCTCATTTTTCTGTATGTCAGATTATTTTTGCATTCATGGGAAATTTTGTACTACTTCTGCAAATGGTCTTTCTATGCCATTTGTGTTGATTCCAATTGTTTTATTGATACCTTATAGTATTTTTTTTTTTTGCATCATCTTGCAGCTGTGGCATTATTATTTCCTAGCTGTTTCTTATTTTTAAGAGATCTTTACTTTCATGTTCCCTAGCTTTATTGCTATTTATCAAGTGTATTTATTTATTTATTTATTTACTACTAGTTCTTTCTCTACAGCTCAGACTAATAGTGATTCTCCTGTATCTGCCTCTCAATGCTGGGATTATAGGCTTTTATACCACACCTTGTTTCAGTGGCAGGTAAGGCAAACCTGGGTTTTGGGCCTGGTATGGCATGTGGTGTTGGGAATGGAACTGAGATCCTTGTGCTTGTCAGGGAATAGGTTTTACCACTGAGCTATCTCTGCAACCCTACATTGCTATCTTGAGGCCTGAAATGTTATCTTTTCTTTCATTGAAGCAATTGTGTTAGCTTTTAATAAAATTATGAATATCTTGGGTATCTGTTTGAGTCTGTTTCATGCACTCTAGTTCTTTCTTGTATTGTTTATTCAGTATTTTATCATTTTACTATTCCCATCTATTTTTTATTTTATGTCTTCTTTAGATGTGTTAGCACTTTCTCATGATTATTATCAATTCATTTTTTGTTTGATAGATTACTTCTAATTTGATAGATTACTTCCTCTATAGCCTAATGAAGTTGTTTCTTTATTTCAGTTGTTAGCATCTTAGAATTTTCAAGAGAGTAGAATTTTCCAAGTTCTATGACCTTGTCTCTTGGACTTGTTTTGGGAAGGCTTGAGGTTTAAGATTGCCTTTCTTTCTTTCTTTCTTTCTTTCTTTCTTTCTTTCTTTCTTTCTTTCTTTCTTTCTTTCTTTCTTCGTCGTTTTTGAAGATCTCAATGTTCTCCTTGTCTCTGCTGCAGTGGTGTGTGAAACATGTGAGCAAAGTGCTCAGGAGAGAGAAAGGGTAGGGTAGTCTCACTAATGCTTCCATTGCATGGAGTTCAGTGTGGCTTCAACCTTGGTGAGATGGAGTCAGCTGCTGCTCAAGAAGTATCCAATGATGTTAGGGAATCATAAAGTTCTGCAAAGCACTCTTGATGGTGGGCGGGGACAGGGTAGGGATGTCCAATACTCCCACACATCCCTGTGGCTGTCTTCTGGGCAATATTTTGGTGGCCAGAGCTCAAGAGAGTTCTGAGATGCGGAAGGGGGAAGGGGTAAAGCCCACCAGTTTCCTGCATCATTCTTCTGGGTGAGTATGCTTAGCTGGGGCTCAGCTGAGCTTCATTTGGGGTAGAAGAGGTATGGAACAAGGCCTGGCAGGTTCCTTCAACATCTTTAAAGTTAAAAAAATATGACAAGCTAAATGCTAATTTCTCAATATGTAATTCTTTCTAGCCCAAAGATTACTGAAGATGATAAACATTTTATGTCAGTTTTACTAAGCATTTATGAAATATATCATCAAATTATGCACAAGATTATTAAGAGCACAGAAGATAAAAAACTTTCTTCCTATCATTTTAATAACCTTATTGAAGAATCAATGACATTTATTAAACTACAGAAATTTAAAGACCATGATTTAATAAATTTTGACATTTGTTTATTAGCATGAAAGTCACCCTAGTCAAGATAATGAGTACATCTATCACTTGAACATTTTCTAATATTTCTTTACACAGTTTTCTTATCCATCCTGCATTCATTTATCAGGTTTTTCACAATATGATGATTATATATGAGTTTCGGTTTATATATGATTAGCATCTATTTGAAGTATTTTTAAATAAGTAGAAACATAGGTAGTTTTTATGGGCTCCAATTTTCAATTTTGTGTGATTTTATAATGAAAGCAATAGCTGAGGATTAGGGTAAAGGTCTGTATTAGCCACTTTCACATGGCTGGGAAAAAGCAGACACGATGCACAATTTCAGGGAGGACAGGTAGATTGGGACACACACACACACACACACACAGTCTCAGACAAGGTTGGCCAGCTTCAAGGAACAAAAGATTAACAGAAGGGCATTAGAGGAGACAAAGATGCCAAATTCATTACAGACAGGAAGGAGAGAGTAAGAACAGAGTGATGGGACTGGAATATACTCTCCCAGTCACACAGTGACTTGCATCCAGTCAGATCTCCCTGCCTTCCTAACAACTCCTATAAAACATCCTTACAATCAACTTACAGACATGATAATTTGAGGGGCAACCGATCTGAATGACAACGATGTTTAATTTTTAAACAAATACTGTATTATTCTGAAAAGTATTAATAGAGTCTCATCAGCACGGAATATATGATTTCAGCTTCTTCTCTTACTGGATTTCTTGTTGTTGTTGTTGTTGTTATTTTTGTTTGTTTATTTTGGTGGGACCGGGGTTCAAACTCACGACCTTGCACTGGGGGTTTTTAATTAGATGGAAATTCAGTTTATCTCTTTTTCTTTTTTCTTTTATTAATATTAATGAGAAATAAATAGCAATGAGAGTTTCATGAAAAGTTAGTAGGACAGATGCAACAATTAATACATTGCATATTGCTATTTTCATAGGAGTTGTTCAGAGTACAAGATACAGACATGATATCTTGTCTAAACATAACTAGTACAAATCTTTCGTCTCAATGAACTAAGAGAAAGTAGCTGTATATATAATACAATAGTCCATAATAGTGGGTTATCAATAGAACTGGTGATGTCGGAAGCTGTTGACTTGAGCCTTTTACAGCTCACCATGTTAATATGGCTTTACTTTTTATAACAAATGGTTAGATTTTTCTGCCAGATGGTAAGAACAAATAAAAGCAAGAGCTATATAACAAAAATGTAACTTTTGAATCTGATGAGGTCACTCAAATTCCCTCCGGATTTGCCACCATGTACAGCGGTTTGTAGATCTTTTGTCACTGGCAGCCATCTGGATGAGTCACGGTCATTGCTTGACCAATTTGCTAGCTGTGAAAGCCTGGAAGAATGTTTTCTATCTAGGTGACTCTCCTTAGGCACAATATACACCATTGATCACTTTATTCTGTGGCCCCATAATCTCCTTGAACTGGAAATTTGGGACACAACTGAGTTATAGGATATATTATGATTTGTGTATAGGTGTGCCCCCCAAACCCTCATGCAGTCATTGGGCTGCTTCTGGAATTTGTAATTTATTATTGTAGGAATGGCTGCTGCACCTCCCCTGGGGCAGGTGATTTGCATTTGAATGTAAGGAAGGAAGAGCAGTAAGCTGCTTGAGCTGTTGCTACAAGCTCTTGCTCTTAGCTGCCACCATGAATGGTTGCCCTCTGCCATGTGCTGCTCTATCTTGGAACCAGCTGATTATGTACTGAAACTTCCAGTAACTGTGAGCTAAATAAACCTTTGCTTTCCTCATTTTGAGTGTTGGATATTTGTCCTGGCCAAGAGAGAAGAGTAACTAAGACAGGCTGTAACAGTACAGGTTCTATTATGTCCTGAGTCCTCACTGACCTTGAAGAGCTAGAGACAACATATTGGCTATTCTTGTTGACATTCTCCTTCTGTGATATTTTGGTGTGAAAATTCAAGTTGTTAACTCTCCAGAAGAGAGCTTAATGATATTATTCCCTATAACATAGGTTATTGAGCTTAACATCGCTATCTTTCTGAAAATCAATTGCCTTACACATAGTATAGAACTGGTATTTTCCATCAATCATTTATATTCTAAAATTTAAATCCTTCTAGAATGTAAAAAACCAAACACACATTTTTTACACAGAAATAACAGAATGTAACCATTTACATATTTGTCGTAGTATATTCCTATGGCATTTATTTTCTTGTCTCTTATGCACTTTTATTAACTTTTGTTAAACACACATTTATTTGAGAGAATGGTGATAACTGATGTGATATTAAAAGCAGTGTACCTTTAGAGGACCTGAATGATAGGTGTTCCTAGCATGGTATTAGTATTATACCTTTCTATCTTCAGTTAAAATGTGTTGATTTAAAGCAGTAAATCTAAAGAAAAAATGGTACATAATAACATTTTCACTTTGAGAGAGAAAAATATCTTACTAATATGAAGAATCTTTGAAGGACCACATGTGAGAATTATAAGCAGGTGATTGGCTACAGTGGTAAAAGGGGCAAACTGCTGGCATATGGCAGCCTCCTGTTTTATGTTGATTTATATTTTAAAGTTATTTTTTTTTACTTTTAATAAGAAACAACAACGTGACAGTTTCAAAACACATTAGTAGTACATTTCCAATATTTGATACAATGCATATTGTTGTCCTCCTGTATTACAGGATATAGGGTGTTGACATTATAATCTTTCAAACCATTATTAGTACAAAAAGTTTCTTCTCACTGGACTAAGAGAAAGTAGTTGTATACATAATCCAATGTTCGATAATTGTAGTGGGTTACTGGTAAAACTGGCAATATTGGAAGCTGGTTCTTTAAGCCTTGTACCACTCAGCATTCTACTCTAACTTTGCGTTTTATGCCTCATGGTTAAACTTTTCTGCTGGTTGGGCAAGGGCAAGTTTAAGTAAGACCTCTATAGCAAAACATGTACCTTTTGTATCTCTCAAGGTCAGTCAAATCCCCTCAGAATTTACTCTGGAACCATGTACAGTGCTTTGTAGAACTGTTGTCAGTGTCAGCCATCAGGATGAGTCACGGTCATTGCTTGACCAGTTTCCTCTCTGTGAAAGCTTGAGAGAATGTTTTCTCACTAGGTGACTCTCCTTTGGCACACTATATATGTTTAATCCATTTCCTGTGTAGCCCTATAATCTCCTTGAACAGAAAATTTGGGAAAACACTGAGTTATAGGATGTTATAGCACAGGTTCTCTTATGTCCTGAATCCTCACTGACCTTGAAGAGCTAGGACCAAAATATTGGCTATCCTTGTAGCCCTTCTTTTCCTCTAATTTTTGGTCTGTACACTTATGTTCTTAACCCTCCAGAAGAAAAGCTTAGTGATACTATTACTCTATAACATAGGTACTTGAGCATAACATCACTGTCTTTCTGAGCACCAAACATCTTAGAGTTAACGTGGAATTGGTATTTTCTGTCTATCATTGATATTCTAATAAATCTCTATAGAATGTGATAAAAGCAGTTACACATTTTTACACAAACACTTAGAAATCTAACTATATGCAAAATTGTAGTTGGTCAATCCTATGGCATTTTCCCTAGTCTCTTACTCTCATTTAATATACTTTTTTGTTTTCTTGTAAACCAACTATTTACTTAAGAAAGAGTATAGCAGTAACTGAAATTACATTAGAAGCAGCACACATCTAAAAGACCAGAATGACAGGCATTCCAAGCATATTTTCACTATTACACATTGCTACCCTCTGTTAAAAACATTTTGGTGGTTCCTAGAATCATTTATTGTCTTTTGTATTCTAGGTCTTTTGTGGTTCCAAATAAATTTTAGGAATGACTTTTCTAGATTTATATAACAATTTTGCAAGTATGGCCATGTTCACAATGTTGGTTCTTCCTATCCAGGAGCAGGGAATATCTTTTCATTTTCTGAAATCCTCTGAGATCTCTTTTTTCAGAGTACTGTAGTTTTCATTGAATAGCTCTTTTCTTGCTTTAGTTATATTAATTCCTCACTATTTTATCTTTGGCACTACTATTGCAAAAAGGTATTTTTTCCCTAATTGCCCTCTCAGCATGTTTGTTATCTGTGTATAGAAATGCTACTGACTTTTGGGTACATTGTATCCTGCTATGCCACTGATTTGCATATTAATTCTATTAGTTTCTTGGTGTAGTTTTTTGAGTGTTCCATGTAGAGTATCATGTCATCTGAAAATAATTATAATTTAACTTCTTTATCTATTCTTATTCCTTTCATTTCTTTCTGTTATGTAATGACTTTAGCTAATGCTTCCAGAACTATATTGAACAGGAGTGGTGAAAGAGGACATCCTTGTCTTGTACCAGATCTGAGAGTAAGAGATTTTGATTTTTCCACATTTAGATTTATTAGCTTGGATTGTCATAGATGGCTTTTATCAGATTGAGATAGAGGCCCTCTATTCTATTTTTCTTTTTTTGTAGGACTTTGAATGTGAATGAGTGTTGGACTTTGTCAAAAGCCTTTTCTGCATCAATTGAGATGATCATGTAGTTTTATAAATTAGCTCGATTGATACAGTGTACTACATTTATAGATTTGAATATGTCGAACCATACTTTCTTCCATGGGAACAATTGTACCTGATCATGATTTATAACATTCTTAATGATTTGCTGTACTCTACTTGTGAGGATTTTAATGAAGATTTTTGCACATATGCTAATGAGGGAATTTGGCCTGTAGTGCTCATTTTTAGTTGCATCTTACTCTCGTTTTGGTATCAGTATAATACTTGCCTCCAGGAATGATTCTGTGAGGATTATTCCTTTTAAATTTCACTGAAGAGTTTGAGGAAGTTTGGGATTATATGTTCTGTAAATTTCTTGTAGAATCCTGTGATCAGTCCAGCATGACCTAGACTTTTCTATGTCGGCAGGATTTTTAATACACTTTCTGCATCATTGGCTTTGTTGGGTTATCTTCTTGATTCAGTTTTGGTAATTTGTACCTTTCTAGGAATCTGTCCATTTCTTCTGTGTCTTCAATTTTGTGAGAGTAAAGATTCTCAAAGTACCTACTAATGATCTTCTGAATCTCCATTGAATCTGTGGTCATTTCGCCCTTTTCATTCCTTATTGCTTGAATTTGAGTTGTTACTCCATTTTTGATGAGGTTAACTAGGGGCTTATCAATTTTATTCACACTTTCAAAGAACCGGCTTTTGATTCATTAATTGTTTTTAATTTTTTGTCTCAACTGAATTGGTTTCTGTTCTAATGTTTATATTTTCCTCCAACTTTGGGCATTGGGTTTGATTTGCTCTTGCTTTTCTAGATGATTGAGGTGCAGCATTAGGTTGTTTATTTGTTTCCATTCTGTTTTCTTAATGTGTGAGTTCAGAGCTCTAAATTTCCACCTGTGAACTGCTTTCATTGCATCTCATAAATTCTGGTAGACTGTGCTTGAATTTTCATTAAATTGTAGATATCATTTAATTTCTTGTTTAATTTCATCAGTCATTCACTGGTTGCTGAAGAGAGTGTTTTCAATTTCCATGTATTTCTGGGGTTTTTGTGTTTTCATTTGTCATTTATTTCCAATTTCATTGCATTATGACCAGATAATATGTATGGGATAATTTCTGCTTTTGGTCATACTTAAGCATGACTTGTGAACAAGTATGGGGTCTATTTTAGAAAATGTCCCCTGTGCAGCTGAAAGAAATATGTATTCAGAAGTGTTTAGGTGAAACACTCTGTATATGTGCACTAAGTTCATTTGTTCCAAGTTGTGGTTCAGTTTGCTACTTCTTTGCTAATTTTTTGTCTGCTTGACCTATCTTTTTGAGATAAGGGAGTGTTAAGTTCTCCTATTAAGATTATAGCATTGGATATTAGATTTTTCCATGTCCCTTAAGATTTGTCTTATATAGTTGTGTGCTCCCATTTTGGGCATGTACATATTTATGAGTGTTGCCTCTTCCTCTTAACTTTTTACTGTAACCAGTATGTAATGTCCTTCTTTATTTCATTTGATCATTCTTGATTTGAAGTTGAAATTGTCTGCAAACCGAATTACTACCCTTGCTTTTTTCTGAGGAGATGGGGCATGTAGGATTGTTTTCCTTCCTTTGACTTTCAGCCTATGAATATCTGTATAAGTTAAGTGTGTTTCTTAAATACAGAATATTGTTCAATTTTGCTTCCTTACCCACTGTGCCAGTCTATTTTTTTTAATTGGTGAAATAAGTCCATTTATATTGATTGTTGTAATTGACTTATATTGACTTATGCTTGACATATTATTTACCTGCTGTTTATCCTATTTTCTTTTGTGTTTAATTATTTGCCCTATTTGGTGGATCCTTTCTATTCTCATTTTTGGAGTTATAGTCATTTTGATCTCTCTCTAGAATGTCTTTTAATAGCCTGTGTAGGGTTGTCTTTGTCATCATGAAATTTTTTAGTTGTTCTTTGTCATGGAGGTATTTCACTTCTCCATCAAACTTGAAAGATAGTTTTGCAGTGTATAGTAGCTTGGGCTGGAATTTGTTTTCATGGAAGACTTGGAGTCTTGTGCTCCATGTTCTTCTTGATTTCATGTTTTGTGAAGAGAAATCTGCCATTATTTTGATGGGTTTTCCTTTAAATGTGATCTGCTTTCTTTTCTCTGGCTGCTTTTATTATATCGTATTTGAGCTGGATTTCTGGGATAGTAAGTATTATATGTCTGAGTGTGTTTTTAATTTGGTTTATGTTATTTGGAGTTTTTCTATGTTTTTCAGTTACCTGAATGCCAGAATATTTCCCCATATTTGGGAAGTTTTCTGCTATTACCTCTGCCCATATTTTTTATATCATTCATATAGACTCCTCCTTTCTTGCTGATGGCTATTAGTCATCTTTGCATTATCTTTGCATCACTTCACAAATGTTATTTTTTCCTGCATCCTAGTTGTTTTTAAGAGATCTCTTCTTAACTTTTCACTAGCTACAACAGTGTCTTCAACTTCTGAAACTCTATCTTTACTTTCACTCAGAAGGTTATGTCAGCTTGTGACTGAGATTTGAAGTTCCTGTGTCTCTCTTTGAGTCAGCTTCATGCAATCTATTTCTTTCTTATATTGCTCATTCAAGGAATCCATCATTTTTTAATTTTCTCTAATTTTTATTAGTGTGTTCTTTAGAAACAGTTATTAATTCTTTCATTATAGTTATCCTTTCTTTTCTTACTTCAGGTATTGTTTCTGATCTGTTTTCCTCTCTACTTTTCTGCAATTATTTCTTTACTTCAGAATCTATTAATTCAGAGATTACTTTTTTTTTTTTTACTTCAGACATTATTTCTGATCTAATTTCCTCTATAGCTTTCTGCAGTTGTTTCTTTACTTCAGACTCTATTACTTCAGAGATTTCAGCTGTGTGATTCCATGTTTCTTCTATGCCAGTGTCTCCTGCATTTATTTGCATGGGCTTGTGGCCTGAGAATGCATTTTGCTCCTTCTCCTTGTCATTTTGCTCAGCACTGTCCTTTGACCTTTGGTATAGAGCTTCGATGCAGTTATACCTTTAGCAACTATCGAAATCCTTAAGCAAAAGAAATTATATGGTTAAGGTAGTTTTAGTTTTGTATTTATAGAACTACAGTAGGGAACACTAATATTGGGCAGTGATGTTTAGCAGTTGACAAATTCTTCTATCTAACCTGTTTGTATTTCAGACAGTAACAGCAAACATTATGACTGTGAAGTGAAGCAGATATTAAATTGGGAATTTGTATTTAATTTGGGGGCTGGGGAGATAGCTCTGTGGCACAAGTGCCAGCCTGGCAAGTGCAAAGTTGTGAGTTCAAATCCCAGTCCCACAAAAAATAAATAAATAAATAAATAAATAAGTGAAATTTAATTTAGTTCCTCTATGTTCTGTCTAATCACCTCCCCTTAATGTACCTGGGCTCTTCCAGGCAGGTTAGTTCTCCCAGTTTCCTGTTGCCCCCTCCATAGATCAAAAGAAAAAGATACACTTGGATCTAGCAAAGTGACAGCTTAGTAGGTCTGGATCTACCAAGTTTGAAATGTGCCTAGCTTGGGTCCTGATGCTGTGTTCTGCTTCTTGCTGCTGCAGGCTGTGGGAGTCAACAACCCGCCACACACACACACACACCAGGCATGGGTTGTGAGTGGAGGCGATATGGTAGATCCAGAGCAGAATTCACACACATGCTGGGCTTGGGCTGGGTTGGAGAGGACCGGCAGGTGCAGAGCACTCTCATTCATGCCGGACTGGTTTTGGAGTGAAGGAGATATGCCAGATGTGGAGCATTTCTCACACCCATGCTGGGCTTGGGTTGGTTGGAGAGCCATTTTATCTGATTTTACTTTTAATGATTGTATTCCAATGTCATTTAATAGGGTTTGCTTTAACATAGGTCACAATGTTTTCTCCTATTTTATAGTTTTGTGTACACATAGGTTTGTGTTAAAGTGTGAAATTCAGGTTGATTTAATTTTGTGTATATGTATAGCTTTATTTCTGAACTCTTTCATATTTTTGTTTGTTCTCAGGACCTTGCACTTGCCAGGAAGGCACTTGTGACCCTGAGCTAGCTCCCCAGCCCCTGAACTCTTTCATATTTTAATGAGGTTGTTTATCTGCAATAAAATGAACTGCCTTGGTTACCATAGACATACTGAATTTTTTAGTTTCAGTTCTTCATTTTTTGTGCTTTTGTCAATATTCTATATAATAAGGCAGAATCCATGTGTTAATAAAATTGTATATTACTTTAATAACAATTAAATTTGATTTATGTATCAATTGATGGATTTAAAATATGAAGTATTTTATTCTGAGAACATTTCTTATCTCTTAACTTATTTAATTCCTCCTCAAATAGTTTCAGTAATTTTTTTTTTCATTTATATATTTGGTACAGGGTATCATTACTGAGTTTGAATTAGTCAT
>PVKN010036775.1:0-11371 GCA_004027915.1 Capromys pilorides | reverse complement strand
CCCCCCCCCCCCCCCAGGCCTCTTGTAGTCTTGAGGCAGCTTCTGGAGTTTGTGATTGATTACTGTGGGTATGAATGCTGCACCTGCCCTGGGGCAGATAATTCACATTACAGCATAAGGAAGGATGAGTTGTTAGCTGGCTGCCTGAGTTGCTGCCACTCCCTTCTTTCTCTCTTGTTCTTTGCTGCCACCACTATGAAAGGTTGCCCTCTGCCACGTGCCACTCTGTCTTGGAGCCAGCTGAGTATGGACTGAATCCTCCAGTAACTGTGAGCTAAATAAACTTTTCCTTCCTGCATTTTGGGTGTCGGGTACTTGTCCCAGCAATGAGAGAAGAATAATTGAGATAAAATTTGGTACCAGAAGAGTGGGGTCATTGCTGTGGCTCAACCTGACCATGTGGATTATGAGCTTTTGGGAATGGCTTACAGGAAGAGATAAGAAAGGTATGGAGATGTCACCCTCAAGTGAAGCACTGGAACAGCTTTGGCTGTTCTGTCTAGGAGATTCTGGTCAGAGCTCAGAAGACCAGGAGGCTGATAGGAGGCCTGCCTGTAAAGACCAGGCTGAGGACGCTTCTGTTGAGGAGGAGGACTGCATTGGTTGTTGGACTCCAGATCACTTATGTTTTGGCTTGGCGAACAGTTTGTCTGAATTTTGCTCATGTCCAGAGACTTTGCCTGAGCCTGAGATTAAGCGTGGTGGACTGAGTAAGCTGACAAAAGAAATTTGAAAGTAGCCAAATATTGAGGGAGTAACATGGCTATTGTTGGGGACTTTTAGTCAGATTTATGTTGAAATCAAGAGCAAAGAGCCCAGCAGCATGATTTAAAATGTTGTGAGTTTGGCCAGGAAGGAGACTCTAGTAAAGCTGTGGAATGCAAAGATAGAGCTGAGAGGATCTCCATTGCCAAGAAGGAACAAGAGAGTGGAAAGGATGGCCTGAAGGCATCACAGGAGGGGCAGGCATCCACCCTTTGCAGCCTTAGAGTTGCAAAGGTCAGGGACTTTGCCTTGGGGAAAAAAATCACTGAGCTCCGTATACCAGAATGGTGACAGCAGACACACCAGGTTCCAAAATGATGCCAGCATGGAGAATTTGTTCCTTTGAATCAGGGTCAGAGTGCTCAGTTATATAGGCACTCAACCCCTATAGTCAAAAGAGAAGAAAGCCTGGCTACTGCTCCAGCTGGCAGCAGACCTTGACAGAATACAGAGCTTGGCACTGGTTTTGGGTGCTTACAGAATGCAGAAGTTCTGAGGGTAAGAAGGCTTCTACTTAGATTTCAGAAGGCCTGATAGGCCAGGCAGTGTGCCCCTGAGAGGGCAGTGTATGAAGCAGGGAGTGAGAAGCCAATTCAGTGGAAACCCCAGAAGTTTAGAAAAGCCAGGAATGTGGATCATCAAAGGGAAACCGCAAAGAGGGAGCAAAGCCAGCCTAAGAGAGAAGGAATGAGAGCTACAACTACCAAGAGTGTAGTAGGGGTGGAGCCACATGGAGCTTACAATTTGCCACAAATTTCTTTGGATGTTCCACATGGAACTGCAGGACTTAATGTTTGCCTTGCTGGATTTTGGACTTGTGTTGGTCTCAATGGTTTGTATCCTACTGTGTACACTTTTTGGAATAGTAATGTTTGTCTTGTGCCTTTGAATGTTGGGTGTGTTTAACTTTTCATTTGCACAGGGCCTCACAGCTAAGAGAAACTTGGGACTTAGATTTTTCAGCAATGCTGAAACTGTTGAGACTTTGGCAACTCTCAGAGATGGACTAGAATGTCTTCTGCATAAAGGAATGTGCATGAGACTTTGGGGGTCCAGGGGTAGAATGTTATAGTTTGTGTCTAGTTGTTCCCCCAAAGCCTCATGCAGTGCTTCTGGAGTTTGTGATTGATCGCTGTGTGTGTGGGTGCTGTGCCTGCCTTGAGGCAGGCAATCTGCATGACAAGGTAAGAAGGGATGGGTTGCTAGCTGGCTGCCTGAGCTGCTGCCACTGCATTCTCTCTCTTGCTCTTTGCCACCACTGTGAAGGGTTTTACTCTGCCGTGTGTCACTCTGCCTTGGAGCCAGCTGAATACAGACTGAAACCTCAGTAATGGTGAGCTAAATAAACCTTTCTTGCCTTTTTTGGGGGGTGTCAGGTATTTGTCCCAGCAATGAGAGAAGAATAACTGAAAAATACCACAAAGTAAAATAGGTCACATTCACGAAGATGATTTAATCAAAACAAAAAATTATTTGTAGGATGAATAAGGAACTCCAGATACAAAAAAGAAAAGTAAATGCTTCAAAGCCAAACGAACATGAATGACTAAATTAAAAAGGGAAACTACTGAGCCACAAATGTGAAGAGCTGCTCAGGAACAATTACAGAATTTGATCTACGACAGTAACATATGCATTCACAAACCCAAGTGCAGCACAAATTAGATTCCGAGAACACTGACAATATTGACACTGAGCACTGCTGACAGCAAAGGAAATTGATTAAAGTGCTCTGGAGAGCCCTTTAGCAGCTTCGAAGAGCACTGAAGATGTTCACATTCTAGTAATTGTCCTTCTAAGTATAGCATAAACAGTGTTTTTAAAATCCAGGTTAAGTCTCGTTGACAAATAACAAAATCAATGTATTGAATAAGGGGAGGGGAAGAGATTGCAATGGAAAGTTGACCAGAAAGTCTCCCAGGGCTGGAGGCCTGATCAAGCTACTTCTGTGCTGACCGGAGTCTCCACGGAGCCAACACACCACCCCAAACATTGTAGTAGCTGTCCTCTTCCAGAGACTTCACCTTGGCTGACAGGAGCTGCTTCAACTAAAAATGTCTGGGAAGTTGTGTCTCCCCAGAATTCCCCAGCAAGTGCCCTGCAGCAAAGGACTGGCAAAGGAGGGGCAGGCAGCCAGATGCCTTGGCCGCAGGTGGCCCAGCTGGGGCACCATTCCTAGTCCTCCCCACTCTGAGGGATAAGGCAAAGCTAAACCTGGGAAGCCACAGCTTGGCTAGCTTCTTCCCTTCTCTGTCCCACGTCCTTCTCTTCTCTGCAGTTTTTCCTCCTGAAAAAAAGTCTGCCCCAGGCTTCTCTGGGAGAGAGCCTGATTTAAGAAAGGAATATACAATATTTTGAAGTATGGGTGTAAGGCTAGATGCATTTTTAGAGATTTGAATACTTCTGCTCTAAGAAATAACTTGTCTGCCATCGTGAAGTCAGAAAGGATCTAAATGTCTATGCCTGGGATCATGGGTGAAATGTGTGTAGAAACAGCCCTGTTTGCAATCACCTTTGAACAGGACGGAGGTAATAAACTCAAGAGGGGTATGCAGGCATTTTCACTAACATCTGAAGCATACATATTTGGGACAAGCCATGGAAAAGCATTAGGCTTTGGTAAAGCCAAGAGGTGAGTGCTTTCACTGAGTGTTCAGGGCAGTTTTCATACTTATCTGTACGCTTGGAAAATTTCATCAAAAACAGTGAGTCTAGCGCTCCCAGGTCCTCTGTTCTCTAATACCCTCGCCTGGAACCTGGGTAGATATGAGGAAGTCATTTGCTTCCTCTATTTTCATATAAGAAATGGTATAAATTATTTCTCCCTCCTTTGAGCTTTAAGGATCCTCATAGGTAACTGTCATGTGACAGCTTAACAACAGGAGACCTCAGTTTGTGCTCTCCTCGCCCTGGTGTTGAGGAAGCTGCTTCTTGCCTAGTGTCCTAAATCCCCTGGGAATTGAGAAAAACAAGTGTGTGTGTAGGGAGGAGGGAAGAGTAAAGGAGAGGAGAAAGAACAAAAGAAAGGGAGGGGAAGACACAGGGAGGGAGGCCCACAGGGAGCCGAGAGGAACCATGGAGACAGCCGCTCCTGCTCAGCCCCTCAGGACCATCAGAGCTAACCCTGTGGAGGCTCTGGGGCCAGCGGGCTTTGCTGCTGCACCTTGGTTCCTTCCTCTCTTGGCCTTTTGCACATGTAAGGTGGTAAAGGAAAGGCGCCCCCACCCCCACCGTGGCTCCTCACGCATGAGGCGGCAGAGCCTTCCCGACCTCTCAGAAGCTCCCAGTGCTGCACAGCTTCTTGCAGCTCACTTTGGATGCGGGGGTGGGCACAGAGAATTTGCCGGAGACCAAGTCTATCAGCCAGGCACCGACCCATGGCGACTTACTTGTGACCATGTGTGTGTATAAAGAGACGGCCACAGTGGCCCGCTTACCACATACACAGGGAAAAGCAAACCCCCAGCCTTTGCGTTCCAACCCACGTGCTGCCCAGGGAGGAGGAATCATGGTCCACAGCTCGCGGGTCGTGACCGTGTCGTCCGCCGCTCTCTGGCAGGCGGGCAGCTGGAGATGCCCGCTGCAGTCTCCTTTCCCTGGGACCCACTTGCAAGTGTGTGTGCATACAGGCTCTAGGCCGTCACGCTACCTGACAAGAACCCGAGACACCACTGCGCCTGTTCCTTCCTCGACCTAATAGGCACATTCCTCCATCTGTCTTTATTTAAATGCACTAAGATATATGCTTACATATGTTTATATATTGCGTGGGCATACGTAACTTTCGCGATCCCTGTCAAACACATAGATCTTACAGTCGCTATGGAGAAGCATGACCATGTTTACATGACAAATGTATGCGTATCTGGCCAGCATGGTGGGCTCTGACTAACATCAGGGAAAAACTGGAGACCCAGTGTGTGCGCTGACTTCAGGAATGCTGAGAAACCAAGTGAGGGTCCTGCTTGGACAGCTGTCTTCCTTGCCCTCCTATCAATGCAAATTCTCAGCCCTGTCCAAAGTACTAATTGCCCTGATCATTTTATAAACCCAAACATCAGCGGTAACTTTATCTCTGCAATGTTAACAAGCTCATTTTAGACTGTTTATATTATTCTAGCTGATTCTGAATGGCCTTGAAATGTTGCCTTTTTGCAAATGGTCAGGTCTTCCTATATGCCTCGACACAGAGTCGATTGTTGATTCTAATGCTGGATTCAATTAGATATTGTAACCATGCTTTGCCAGTGTAGATCTTTCATTTCTTTATGGTTTTCTTGGTGTGTATTTTTAGTTTTTCAAGGCCATGATATTAAACCAACTTGGCCAGTGGCCCGGGTAAGTGGTCCGTGCATGCTTGTATTGTCTTCCTGGTGCTTTAATGCTCAACCACCCTTGAGGATGTGTCTACGACAGCCCTTGAACTGAACAACTTAGTGAGAACTTCAGACATATTCTTACATGAGCTTATAATTTCTAAAGAGAAGCCTAACAGAATGGACTGAAAGTAAGTGGTGCTAGGCAGCAACTGTATTTCTCTCATGCACTGTTACACACATGGAGTCTCCTCTACCCTTCCATGCTCAGCTTGAAGCACCACTTTGGGTGTGCTGGAATAGCCCAGGCACCCAACCGAGCTCAAGGACCCTCTGAGCTCACACATAAAGGCATGGTCTCTTGATGCATACCCTAACATTTTCCCACAGCTCTCAGAATAACATTGGAATAGGGTCTCCCACAAAACTAACAGCTGATAATAACACTGAGGGACTGTGTAGTATAAAATACACATTTTTCCCAAAAGAAAAGAGTCATAGAACTTCTACTTCATTCACAGGGAAAACAACCTGTTCCAGTTCAGCCTTCTGGAGGCCACACCTGTACCCACTGCTTTCCAGAGTAGGGTCTGCACTTTTTTTTTTTTCTTCAAAATCACAGCTCATAGAGGTCATTTGGATGGAAAACCATGTTATATTTTCCACAAAATCACCATCTCTTATGAGTCAAAGAATCGCTAGTAGCTCTGAAACTGCCAAAGCCCTTCTCTGATATGCTTTCTAATTTTCAGGTATTATTTTTTAAATAGCTTTTGCCAATTCCTTGAAATTGTTTTGATCTAATATGCCCCTAACTGGAAGAGACTTCAGACAGTGTTTTCCAATGGCCAAACCTCTGGGCTCAGGGTCACAGTCCTTGGGCCCCACTTTTTCTCACCCTGAAGCCAGGAGCTTGGTGCCAGCTTGTGCTCTAGTGCAGAGCCCTGGCTTTGACGGGGATGCACAGACGTTTCGGCTCCCTCCGCAGTGATCCCACTTGAACAACCAGACAGGGAAAATGATACGGAACGTCAATTGCCACCCAAGTAAGGGAGGTGACACCAAAACTTGGAAGGAAAAAAAGTCCAAGGGAGAGAAATGTGAGGATTCAGGAGGTCAAGGGACTGAAAAAGAAATCTGCTTCGCTAGAGGGAGCACGCCCACCGCGCTTGTGCTTTTGGATGCTCTCTGCCAGCCCCTGAGAAGACAGGAGAACACCTCACTGTTCTGAGCCCAGAAAAAGGCAAAACCCGTTTTTAAAAAATGTCAAGACTGTGATGCCCTCCAGGTGGCTGCAGTTCTGTCTGGCGTCCACCCAGATACCCAACTTCTGTGCTCCCCTACTTCATATGTGACCCAAGGGTGAGGAAGGAAGAGGCAAAACACGCAGCAGAGGTGAAGGCCCCAGCTCCAGCCGCCGCCGCCGCTGCTGCTTGGTGTGCTCGGCCCAGAGATGCTGCATCTAGTGGTGAGCAGAAGGTAAGCGTGTGGCACTATGCCATGTACCACAAAGGCCACCACCCAGCGTCGGCCACCCCCAGGGACCAAGGCCTCTGCGGTGTCCTGCAGGAAGAAGGGGATGAAGCAGTGCTGCAGCATGTGGGTGCGGGTTCCTGGGCCGACCTGGGACGTCACCACATTGTCTTATTTTTTTTTACTTGTAACCCCCAGAGTTGGGATTCCTGGGAGAAGAACTGCTGTGCACTTTCTACTGTCACTTGCTGTTCTGCATCTGCAGCTGTTCTTCGTGTCCCTTTGTGTCCCAGTGGTGGTGACCTCACGGCATGTATGCTGCAGCAAGCTGTGTGTATCACTGAAACCTTTGGAAGGTTTGCTATCACGGCTGTAGGCCAACAGAGAGCTCCTTGTCCTCTAAGAGCCCATACAGATCAATAGTTGAAGGACGAAATTTTGAAGAGTAGCAAACAAGGTTCAAATGCAGAACTATGTTATGTGACACTGATTAAGAACCCTAGCGTCCCCACATTTTGGGTTTCTGCATGCATCTAATGAGGGCAAAGGACAATGCCAACGCCTTCCTCTGGGTTTTCGAGAGGGCGCTGCATAAGCTCCTGTGGCCACTTTCCTGTTTCTGGCACACAACCGCTGACATCCACAGCTCAGAGAAAGGCTTAGTTGGGCTCGTAGTCCAGAGAACCAAGACCGTGGCTGCCTGAGTCCACAGCAGCAGCATCCTGGTGAAAGGGTGAGGCAAGGGAGAGGAAGCTGAGGCAGGAGAGAGGACCCAGGGGCCACCTAGCAGTGCCCTTTGCCCCACCACATGCTGCTCCCACCACACCCTCCTTCTGCCTGTGTCACTACGAATCTGTCCACTGATCATCCACCAAATACAGCACCCCATGTTCCACTCGTCTTCTGAAAACCCCACTGCTGAGTGCATGAGACATCTGGGAACACCCTAGATCTAATCCATAAGTTTATACACTTCAAAAGTTTAGGACAGTGCCTAGTCCACATTAGACATTCAATAGACATAACTGGTGACATTTTAGCTGTTAAAAGCAAAATGGCCCCATAAGAGATGATTCCATTTATGCAATAGCATAGCAGCAGCCGGAAACTATCAAAGGCCTGGAGGTACTGAGAGTAACAGGGCCACTCACACGCATGTTGGCCAGCATCACCTGTGTCTCAGTGACTCTTCTCTCATTGCTGGGACAAATACCCAACACCCAAAATGAAGGAAGGAAAGGTTTATTTAGCTCACAGTTTTGGAGGTTTCAGTCCATATTCAGCTGGCCCAAGGCTGAGTGAAACAGGGCAGAGAGCATTCAGTTCATGGCGGCACAACAGCAACAATCGCAACAGAGGCAACAGACCAACCAGGGTGCAGAGAGCAACAGCGTGAGTCTGTCTCTCTGTCTCTCGTTATATCACATTCAGGCTCTCTGCCTCAGCCTATCCACCTTAGGCCACACCCATAATCCCAGCAGTACTCAGACCCATAATCCCATCAGTAGTAAAACACATAATCCCAGTGGGTCATGAGTCAAGTCTCAGACTCTAGAAGTCCCCGCCCCATGATTGCGTGAGGCTTTGGGGGGACAACTGGACATAACCCGTAACACCCTGCTAGTTGCCCATAGTGCAGGGCTCCTTTGCAGTTCTCACTTTAGCCTTATTTTCATATGAAAGCATTTGTCACTGTGTATGAATTTATATTTTCTCTGTGGTTTTCATTCATTTCTCTCTTTAAGTGTCTGTCTCAAGCCCGACTATAGATGTCAGAAGGCGGAGACTGGGGCCGCCATCTAGTTACACTCTTTTTGTGCAATGTGGCATCACATATTATTTACTGTATATTTGCTGAATGAATGATCAAAGAGAAATAATGAGATGCAGCTTTCTAGAAATTTTCATCAGAACCCAGCAGCCAAGGTGAGCTTTTATGGGATAAACCACCTGCATCTCTGTGCAAACTAAGCCACACTCTGACAGAGCATGGAGTCTCTGATCCGCTGTCCTTAGGCTGCTCTCTCCCTAGGTAGGAGATCTGGCACCCCGGCAGAAAGACATCCTCACTTTGAGGGACACCTACACACTACCACAGGAGGGGACCCTTTCCAAATACAGGTCTCTCATATGCAAACTGCTGTCTATTGATTTCCAAAGATCTTCCAGAAGATGTTAACTTGAAAGGGAAGGATCATAATAAAAGTAAACACTCCGTTCTATTGGCAAGATGCTGCGCATCAAGCACTTTCAAGCACAAGTTTTCCTGCGTGCTTGACTCCCTGCCAAAGTGAGGTCCATCTATCTTATCCATATTCATGGTCACATCTGAGAGTTGTACTGAGCACAGTGGATCTAAACCAATCAGATCCAAGCATTAGGGCCAGCAAATGCTGAAAAGCAGGTACTCTGAAACCCCTGGATGACTGAACTAAAAAACAGACACCATTGTCCTGGATAATCAAAAGCTTCTGCTAAACAAAATCAGCCTCTGTGTTCCTGAGGAGAAGTCGTCAGCTGGGGCGAGGGCAGCTGCTTGCGCAGTGACCGCAGCAGCAGGCCTGTCGGGGCACCGGTGCTGCACACCGGGGTGATCACGCCACCTGCGAGGCATGTGCCTACGACTTCTGAGTCATTCCCACCTGCTTGTTTGGTCCTGCCGATAACAAGGGATGGTTGCAGCTAAATGTGACCCCAGTCCATGACGGATGGAAGAGGTGAGGACAGACACATGCAGCAAGCGAGCCGCAGCGGTGTGTTTCCTGCCGACTGCCAACTAGAGGCCGAGGACGCATGCCAGGAGCTTAAAGGAGCCTCTGGAGAGGCCAGGGCCTCCAGACAAGATCAGACCTTCCCCAAGGGATATTTTGGCTGTCTTCTACTTTTTATGAAACTGTAAGGTTTGCAAAAAGGAGCTCGCCAACAAGGATTCCATTCATTCACTCGTTCATTGGTGTTGAGCATAAAGCATAATCTTGCATGTAAGAAAAGCACTGTTCTCAATAACAACATCCAGTAATTACACAGTGAGCACTTCCTATGGGGCGGGCACTGTGCTCAGTGAAAGGAGGGAATGAAATTCACTACAGTAAGAGAAACTGGGGCCCAAAAGTGCTGGCTGACTTCTTGGTGATGGCCGTGCCCGCTCACAGCCGGTGCTGGGATGCAGGTTTTTCTGGCACCAAAGTTCCTGCCCTCTCCCAACTTCCTCCTGAAGTTGTTCTTGAGGACTGCTAACAGATGACTTAATTTGTGGGAAGAGAGGAGGAAAGGAAGGGTGAGAAGGTTGTTGTGAACACAGACCCACCCTCAAAGAGGTTAGAGAAGCACCCAGCACACTCTGATGCCAGCTAGAAGGTAAAAATACCTTGCATTTCTATTGCGCTAGACAGAAGAGTACAGCACTCGCCGGGCCCAACGCAGACCCGTGCTTGTGTGTGATGATTCTTACGCCTGATCTCCACTGTATTTAAAAATTGCTGGGAAACCTGCAGATCTCAGTTCTGCTGAGCGTGTGAGCACTGTCTTGCTGGGAAGCACCCCTCTCCCTCCCAGAGAAACGGAAACTCCTGGCTCCTAGGGAGCAGCGTCATCCTGAAGTCACAGACCCAGCGCCAGCCAGCTCCGGAAGCTGCACCCCGGGTTCCAGGCCTGGGGCCGGCTTCTACCCAGCCAGACACAGCGGCCCTTGGGAGGCCTGCCACCTGCCAGGTACTTGGATATTTTCATGCATTATTTCATTTCCCCTTCCCACCCACTGCAAGAGGTTGAGGATTTTTTACATGTTAAGAATGAAAAAATGAGGCTCAGGGAAGCAGAGCATGCTGTGCATATTTAAACACCTGAACGCAGCCAGGCCAGGCCCCCACACCCTTGGCCGGCAGCTTGCTCACTTCACAGACTGTGGAATGGGCTATGCGCAGCAGCGCTCCCGTTTCCCTTAGACCAGGGCCGTCAGTAGCCTGCTTTTCCCCCCACCACCTAACCTCAGACCCACATAGAGGAACAAAATCAGGGGCGTGCATTAACTGGCTGTAAGGACTGCAAATAAAATTGAGTCAGAAGAAATAAAGCAACGTAAGGCGACTGGGAACAGTGTACCCCGATGCGGGCACCAGAGCTGGAAGTTCTGGGCAAGGCCCGGTCTCCCTTCCTGATCCTCTTCCAGCTCCACGGGGTACTGTGCTCCTTTCAACACCGAGGTCTGCACCCCTGAGCTCTGTTAAGAACTGAATGTTTGAGTTCCCCTAAAATTGTCTTCCCTGAAACAAAATGGCTATTTATTCTAAAATTCAAATTCAGTGAGGCATTCTCTAGTTTAATTCAACTAATTCTGGCAGCCTTGTGGTCAGGGAGTTGCAGAACCCTGAGTGTTCCTAGGATAAGTTAAGAGGCAGCTACCTATGCACGCTTGCTCGCGACAGCATGGTCTGTAACAGCTAAATCCCGGCGACAGCCCATGCGCCCATCCATCAGCTGAGGAGTGGATGAAGAAGCTGCGTGGTCTTCAGATCGTGTCGCACTGAGTGGGCATAAAGAAGGACAAATGTGAAGCATTTGTAGGTAACTGGTGCAGTGTGAGACCACACGCATAAGTGGGCTGAGTCAGACTCACCACACTGTCTCCCTGATGCTCTGAGAGACTGAAAGCGTCCACAAGGCCAAGCGCACACGGAACTGCCACAAGGAGTGCCAGTGCTGAGGAGAGCGTGCAAAGGAAGGAGCAGGGTGGGGAGTGGGGAGAGGACGGAGGGAAAGGGATGGCAGGGAAGGGGATGGCAGGGAAGGGGACGGCAGGGAAGGGGACGGCAGAGAAG
>PVKN010036774.1:0-10000 GCA_004027915.1 Capromys pilorides | reverse complement strand
ACCCTATAATATCTAGTTAAAATTAGGAAAGTCACATTTTGACCTTCTCAGTTTATCAGATTGAGAAACGGAGACTGTTACTACATACTGTCCATTGGGTTGCTGATATTTCACAATAATTAACATTTCATTATTCCTTTCTTTTTTTGAAGTACAAAATGCCACTAGACATGTTAAAATATTTAGGAAGCTTGCATATAACATATGAAAAAATAGTTTTTAAGACGAAAAAGGGAAAATACCATAAAATGTCTTGTTGATTTTCAATTAGAATTTTAAACTTGTGGTTACATGCCTAAGTCAGTCTGGCCCAATTGAAGGTAATTTGCCATCTCCACCCATGTTCAGACTTTCAGTCTCCTATTTATATTTTCATATTTATATGGTTGGCTGTGTCTGTGGAACCAGGAGAATTAAGACATAGGGTTTTATTATGTGTTTGGGATCATTAGATCAGCCACGCTTCGAAGGCGGAAGACACTGGACTTTTTAAATAGTCTGGAAAAGTGGATCAAATTCTCTAGGTATTCTGACCACCCTCTCCTTTTTCCAAGGGTCTTGGAGATTTGCTAACTATGTAGTTATGCAGGTGGTTTTATTGTACATGCACAGTAAATTACATACTATACAAAAAAGTCACTTTAGAGTCCATCCCTGACCAGCAGGTTCATAGCCTGTATTTAGCACTGACACTTAAAAGCAAACAGAAAATTATATTTTTACTGAAACATAATTGCAACTGTATGCTGGGAAAGAAATTGAGATGTTTTCTTTTTTCTTTTCAATCAGCATTTCTCCTTGGTGATAATTCTGACCATCAGGAAAAGAAATAAAACATTCCTATTTTACAAAAGCATTTTTATAATATAGATAAGTTCATTCTCTGTGAGATAGTGTGCCTTGGAACTGGACTAATCCAGGTGACACTGGACATGAGTATCAACACTCATTACTTGAGTACGGTTCTCTGTGACATTCAAGTGATGTGACAGGTCAATGTTCAATCATTCACTTCCCCCCAAAATCTCTAATCTGCCTCGTACATCATTTTCTAATCACGATGCATGAACAATGTTTATAAACTCTTTGGGAAAACTCACATTGATCTTTGCTGGTGCTGAGAGATTGTAATACAATCACTGGCACTTTCTTATAATAGTTTGGTTCCAAGGGCAATGTTAACTCTCCTTCACAATATTATACATTTTCTTATTATCTCCTTATTCTTCTGAGATGAGAAGAAAGGGCTAGTCATAGATTTTTTTTTTTTTAAGGCAAAAAAGAGTCTTGGTTCTGAGAACCAGCCTAGCTTACTTTGGCTTCTGTTTTGTTTGCACTGTTTTTTCCAGCTTTGCTTGCTTTGTGCCTGTTTTTCCTTTTCTGCCTCTTCTGAGTCATGTGTTGGCATAAGTGGGTGCGAAGACAGGATTTAAAGAGTCTCAGACACTGAGTCCAGGTACACGGAGGGTTTTGTGTGATAACACCTCAGGCGCTCTGCTTGCAGACACTGGAGTCATAATATTTTCAAACAACAGTTTGCCAAGCAGGTCTGCTATGAATAAGTCAGCCTGCTAGTGGCTTGTCACAGTAGGGACACCTCTGTTTCTTTGTCTCTTGGGCTTAATTCTCAAGGCAGCCACACTAATAAATATAACTTCTTGTTGAAGGAGAGTGTCTAGATTTTTCGCTCCTACTGGTGATGGAGAATATTTGAACATTAGTCTGTTTTACTCCAAAATTTACTTTTGATTCAATGCAACTCAGAAGTTGGAAGGAAAAGTGTCTCAATTCTTGAAGTGTTACAAGTTTGAGTCTGAGACGCTGTGACATTTTGATTATTGGATAACTTTATTTCCTTTTTCTCTATTGTTTCACAATTTGGAAGTCACACATGTCTGTTACCAGTGATCTTGTTTGATGTTTTCAAATGTGAACGGGTGTGACTTTTCAATCCTTAAATTCTTCTCCTGCAACCCCTCTCCTATACAGTTTTCAAAGTTATTTTCTCCTATATCCATCATTGCTGTATAGAGAGATCATTTACAATAAATGATAGTAAGAACTATGACAAGGAACAAAAAGGGATAAGAAGGAAAGAAAACAATGAGCAGGAAAAAGAAAAGCTAAGAATTAAAAATATTGGTAGAAAATCTTGAAAGGAAATACAGAGAGGAAAGGAAACAATTAGACAATTTGGCTTCTTTTATGAAACAAAACAAGTAAAATTAGTACGTTTTTATTTTTATTTTTTATTTTTTAGCATGCATTTAAGTTTGACCAAAGGTAAGTGAATAAGAAAGTACCTAAAGAGTTTTACACATACACACACCCCAAGTGGGCCTTGATAACCTTTAGGAAGGATGAATGAAATATTTTAACTATAATGAGTCACTCAGCAGAGTTAACATTTAATCTTGTAAGATAAGAACTTTGGGAGATGATGATGTCTTTGACATCAGATGTGGTGTCATAAAAACTCTCAGGTCTACCTGAAGCCAAGAACTTAAGACAACAACAGTAGGCTTCTTCTCTTTAATGTTCATGCTACTTTAGCACTAAAATGTACCCAACATGTATGGTTTATGGCAGAGATCCTTGGTGATCACTTTAGAGAGATGGATGAATAACTAGATAGTACTTTCTTTTACTCTGTTCTGGTCAAATTTATTATTATTATTATTATTATTATTATTGTTATTATTATTATTATTTGGTGGTACCAGGGATCAAACTCAGGACCTTGTACTTGCCAGGCAAGCACTTATTCCTCTGAGCTATCTCCTCGGCCCTCTGGTCAAATTTTATAAGAAAATACTTTCTAGTTTAGGGCTCATCTTAAGAGAACTCTAAAATTTGTGGGGGATTTTGAAGAGATTGTAAATATTGATGAGGTGGTTGGAAAATAGAATTTATGAGGAAGAGTTAAAGAAAGTAGATGACCTTATCTTGGAGAACAAAGGTAAGCTAAGCACAGTCTGTCTGTTTTTGAAGGTATTTAAAGTGTATGGCGGTGACCATATGGTTCCTTGTCCTTCAAGAGAGAACCATGGGCCAAGTTCTCTCACAGTTCCTATCAAATATGAGAAAAGCTTCTTGTTGATGGTAGTGGCCATGCTGACAAGACAGACCGGTAACTGTTGATTTTGTAAAATCTTTTCTGCAGTTATTTTAACGCTATATGGCTTTTTGATCTTACATTTTCTAGGGACTGGGAGGGAATACCTCATAGTTCATATAGTAGCACCATGAATTATAAATGTATTAGGACAAAAGCTTATTTTAAGGGTGTAAGTATAGATTATGGCTCTGAGATCCATAGAGTCTACACTTCATTTTCCATGAAATAAATCTAATCAAAATAGAAGATAAAATTTTCACAGGGACATTAGATGTAAACTTTTGCATGATACAAAACTCTCTTAGAAAAATACTGCTATTAATTGCTACAAGAAAGGACAACTAAAATATTTATACATGAGTGGTGATTATATAAAATATAAAACTGCTAATACATTGTATAGGTTCTAAGAATCTCTGATATAATTATATTTTTATTTTACTGTATTTTTGTGTGTGTGTGGAATCGGGGATTGAGCTCAAGCCCTTGCATTTGCTAGGCAAGCACTTTTTCTACTAAGCTATCTCTCCAGTCCTCTAGAATTACACTTTTTAAAAAATCCTGTGCATTTCCTCTTCTAGTTGGCTTCTGAAAACAAACAAGCAAAAAAATCCCATAGAAAAGAATCTCTAAATGAACTAATATGGTTGATGCATGCCTCATTTTCCCAACCAATAGTTTATTTTTATTCAATAATAAAAATAAAAACATCTATTTACAGGGCCTAGTCCTATCACTGGGTTATCTCAAAGAAGAGGAAGGAAAAATAATCCAACTCATCTAATTCTTTAGCAAGTTTATTTGTAAAGTAATTCTGGTCTAAGACAATAACCTGTTTATTTACATTTCAAACATAATTTAGGTGGATGGCCAATCTTCGTATTATGCTAGCAAAATTAAAGTTAAATATACTTATTAAATATTTTAGTATATATTTTTAATGATGCAGTTGTATTTTTTTAGTATATAAATGCATTGTTTTTCTGGTTTGACCAGTCCCATTCTCATCACTAAAAGCATTTCTTTATGCTAAGTACAGCCAAAGATGATCACAGTATTTTTGGAGTAGACACAGAAAACATTGCTTTTCAAAACCAAGCAAAAAACAAACATCTACTATGAAAATGTGGTATTAATAATCTGCAGTAGAAATATACTACACCAAAGACTTCCAGGTTAAATTATCAGAGGAAGGCCTAGATTTTTGTCTTTCACATATATCTAGGCGAAGAAGTGCAGTGCTTGTTTAACATAGTGATGACTTTATTTAGACTGGGTCTCTTTGGAAAATTGTTTAATTTGGGGGAGAAAAAAAATACTCTAAACCTATTTTCAAATATTCAGAAAAGCAGCTATCTTGTGTAATGAATCCTTATCATTTGTCATTCAAACTTTATCAATGTTTTACATTTCTGCCTCACTGCCTTGGTTACTTTTCTCTTACTGTTGAGACATAACACCTGATGCCCAGAATTAAGGAAGGAAAGATTCACTTATTATTTAGTTCACTGTTTGTGGAGGTTTCCGTTCAGACTAGGCTGGCTCCAAGGCCGGCTGGCACATGAAAGAGAGCAATAACTGACAGCAGTGGGAAACAGCAAATGCAACAAGAGGAAAAAGGGAGGAGAAGCAAGAGCAAGCCTCTTCCCTCCCTTACAGTGAATGTGCGTGGCCAGCCTTGGGGTGGGGGGGCAAGCGGCCCTCACACTCATAAACCCCACATTGGACCATGAATCAATCAAAATGCCCACCCCATGACTGCATCATGTTATGAAGGACGTCTAGACACCAACCACGACATTACCCTCCCACTTTCTTTAGCCTAAAAGAAGGGCCGGCCAAATAGCTCAGCAGATTATAGCACCTGCAAGCAGACATAGAGGACAGGTGTTGGATCCCTGGGCTTGCCCTGATGGCCAAGTTCCGGGGGCGCGCTGAGACAGCAATTGAGACTGGGCGAGGTGGCGTGTGCCTATAATCCCAGCTCTTGGGAGGCTGCAAACAGGCGGATCACTCGGAGTCCGATCCAGTGGTGAGACCCTGATCACCCACCCTGCAGACCCTTCCCTAAAAACACAAAGAAAACAAAAACAAGAAAATTAAAAGGCAACACATTTTACTAGAGTTTAAATGCGCTTAACCTTCATTCACAAGTCAGTAATAGTTTTGGTATTGCCTAAAACATAAGAATTTTTATTAGCCAATGACACTTCTATATTGCTTAATGTTTTGTTTCAGAATGCAAAGCTCTTTGTCTACAGTTGGTGAAAAGACTAAGATGTCTGCTGTCTGTTAAAGTACTCAAAACTTTAGCCAGACCAATGAAGAAAAAGAAATAATTAAAATAGATGCATCTAGGAAAGGAAGAAATCAAACTATTCTTATTCCCAAACACAATTCTCTATGTGAAGGATGTAAAAATCTCACCAAAAAGCCTGACAGATAAATTCAGTGAAGTAGCAGTATTCAAAATCAATACACAAAAACCAATAACATTTCCACACAAGACAGTGAATACACTTAAAAAGTTAGCAAAACAATGCCATTTATACTAGCTTTAAGAAAAATCAAATACTGAAGAAATTGCCTAAAGAAGGAAGAGGAAGATTTCCATAATGAAAATTATAGCATTCTATACAAAAAGGGGGGGCTGGCCAAATAGCTCAGCAGATTAAAGTGCCTGCAAGCAGGTACAGGGGCCAAGAGTTTGATCCCTCAGCCTGCCATGCTGGCCCTGCCCCTGGCGTGCACTGAGACAACAATTGAGACTGGGCGTGGTGACACACATCTGTAATCCCACCTCTTGGGAGGCTATAAAAAGGTGGATCACTATGAGTCCAGTCTAGTAGTGAGACTCTGAGTACCCTCTACACCCTTCCCTAAAATATTATATATATATATATATATATATATATATATATATATATATATAAATATATTCTGAAAAATGAGATTGAAGAAGATAGCAGAAAGTAGAAAGATTTTCCCTGTTCTGGATAGGCAGAATCAATATTGTCAAAATGGTCATAATACCATATAAAATTGATATATAGATATAATGCCATCTCAGTAGAAATATGAACAAATCTCTCAAAGCAATAACATCTCGAATAACATCTCAACAGCAATAACATCCTCAAATTTCTATGGAACCAGAACAGACCTAGAACACCCCAAGTAATGCTGCACAAGAGCAAAGCAGAAGGTATCACAGTCCCAGGTTTCAAGTTATTGTACAAAGCTTCAGTGAGGAAAAGAGAAAAACCAGGGAGACACTGGCACAAAAATCCATATGCATAGGCCGGGTATGGTGGTGTATGCCTATAATCCTAGCATTTGGGAGGCTGAGGCTGGAGGATCAGTGTGAGTTTGAGACCAGCCTGGGCTACAAAAGTGAGCTCAAGGCCAGCCTGAACTGCATAGTGAGACCATGTTTCAAAAAAAAAAAAAAAAAAAATCCACATGCAATCAGTGGAACAGAATAAGTCACATAGAGCCAAACCTGGACACATTTGGCAGTGAAGTCTTTGACAAAGGGGGCATAAACATATCCCGTGGCAAAAAGGGGACCCTTCTGCATTGCTAGAGGGAATGTAAACTAGTATGGCACTGTGGAAATCAGTAGGTGAGACCCTCAAGGAACTAAAGCTAGAATTTCATCCAATGGTGCTGCTCCTTCCTCTTCTGTCCTGTTACAGTGATCCATTCATATGCATGTTGATAGCAGCACAGCTCATAGCAGCTAAGTCGTGGAGGTGGCCTATGTGCCTATCAACAGATAAATAGATAAAGAAAACCTGGCATTTATATAAAATGGAGTCCTATTCGGTCAAAGATAAATTTGAGTCATTTTTAGGAAATGAGACCATGGTAATGAAATAAATTAGACACAAAAGCTTTAAATATCACATGGTTTCTATTACTTGAGAACCCCAAATAAGTAAAGAACTAAATAAAAGACAGACAATAGCAAATAGACAGAACTTTCGTAATTGGGAAAGGGACCGAGAGAGAAAAGGGGAAGTAAAAAGAATGGAGATGTGTTGCGTTATGTATACGCATCAACTTCTGCAGCAAATGTAATCATTGTATATTGCAAACATATATTAATAAAATAAATTAAAAATTAAAAATCCCTACATAGTTTCCTATGGCTTCTGTAACAAATGGCTGTAAACTCAGTGACTTAAAACAACACAAATGTAAAGTGTTCTGGAGTCAGAACTCTGAACTGTGACTCACTGGGCTGCTAAGGTATCAGCAGGACGGTGTTCCTTCTGGACCTCTGGGGAGTATCTGTTTTCTTGCCTTACCCAGCCTTTAGAAGCTCCCTACATTTCTTGGCTTGGAGGATCTCTTCTAGCTTCAAAACCAGCAACAGTCTGCTGTGTTCTCATGTAGTACAGTGCTGTTCAAACTCTCTCCTATTTCCCTCTTTCACATCTTTAGATGTGAAATATTGTGATAATATTGGATCCACCTGATAAACCTCAATCTTAAGGCTAATTAGCAACCTTTGTTCTATCTACATCCATAATGCCTCCTGCTGTGTCACTGAAGATATCTTTAGGTCTGGGCAAATTTGAATATAGACTTTTTGGTGGGAGGCATTATTTGCAGATTACACGGACCATACTGTATATTGATTCATGATCACATGTTTAAGTTTTTCACATTAAATTTATAATGTAGAGGATTTTTTTTTATTTTTTTTGTCTTTTTGACATAAGGTCTCACTGTGCAGTTCAGGTTGAACTCATTTAGTAGCCCAGGCTGGCCTCTAACTCACAGTGATCCTCTTACTTCAACCTCTCAAGTGCTAGGATTACAGTCAAGCACCACCACACATAGCTTTATAATGTAGACTTAGTAGACATGGAGAACTAGCACAGATGTAGTTTCCCAAATTCTGTGGGTTGGGTCTGTACCTAATTCTGTGACTCAATTATTGTTTAATTCATCGTTCAATCTGAATAAACACAATAGTTGTTATCACGTCACAGTTTGAGAGTAAAGAACACAAGGTCATTAGAGTAATAGATTTGTTACAGATAGGATAATCTACAGATTATTAACTCCTTGGATCTGAAATCTTAACATGGTAATATATAAATTTATCCTACAGTATTTCTCAAATTCTATGTTCTAGGATATTGCAACCATCTAAAAGAATAGGTGATCTCTTGCTGGATCCTCATTTTTTGTCTACTAAAGGCTGTTCCATGCCATGTCTAAACATTTGTTTTCTTTGCTCTTTGTTTCCTAACATTATGCTCAGTGGAGAGAACTCTTAAGTTTGCTTCCCAGTGGAAAAAGATTCTGTGATTTTTATAGTTGCCACCAGCCGTAAAGTTGTAGAGGCAGAGACTACAGATGTGGAACAGATGTGTATAATGATGATTTTTAAATTCTGAGTAGAACCCTTGCTAAAAAAGTGACTGTGATAAATGTTTATATGTTTCTACTTATTATTTAAACAAAGTCGTTATTTGTGTTTTCTAGTCTACTTCATATATTTCATGAAAAGCAACTTAATACATTACTTCTTTTGCACTTGGGAGGATGACGGTTTTGTCCAAATTCAGGATAAATCCATGTATTTTTTCCTCTTTCCATGCATGAAATTGCTCCAGAAAAGTAGAAAAACACCTTCCCAAGTTAAAGGGTGGGGTTGGGAAGATGGCATGGGCATCAGAGTTGGGTGAAATCCCCCCTCAACTACTTGAGCTAAGTAATTTGTGTTTGCTTTTCATATGCAAAATGAGGCTATTAGCAAAATTCATAAATTTTTTGTAAGAAAAAGCTAGGATGACATGGAGGACCTCCCTATCCCTGTAGAGATCTGGTGCACCCAAGGGCCATTCCTTTCCTTCCTGTGAAAGTGGAGCCCACACTACCAGAAAAGCATGGGTAGCTATATACCTTTGTTTTTCAATAAAATTAATTTTCCATATGTGTATATCATTTGAAAATGCCTGCACAGATGTTCACACGATTTGGAGGGCATTGTTTAGAGAGGTTTGAGGCAGAATTTGGCATATTATACAAAGCACTTCATGGCCAGTTATCACGCAGGAACTGAAAGCAGGGCTCAGGGAGAGGTCTGAATACTTCTCATCTGTGGGAAACCTGCTACGTAATGATATTGTGACATAGATGGAAAAAATGGGGCAAACATTGGTTTCACCCAGCTGAAATCCACCAGGAGGGGTCCCCTATAATATATTATTTGGGATCAAATAGCCTGTCACATGGGCAGTTCTCTGGGCACCTTTCTGGACAAAAGCACAACGGGATTCTAAGTTTTTAGGAAGGGTGGATACTGATTTGTTCAAACAGCCCAGGGTAACCAGTTGGGGACACATGTTGTTCCCTCACGTTCTTTGCCATCCACAGTTATGAAACCACAGCTGTGATTTTGAGAAGAAATGGAATGTGCTAGAATCTTCTGAAGGAAGAGAAGACCTAGAAATAAACTGGCAAAGAAAATTACATCAGAGAAAAAAAAAATTCTTATAAGGCAAAGGATAATAACACAAGCCATTAACGGTTGTTCCCAAGGGGTAGGGAAAGACAAACATATGTGTTGGAGGGAATGGTCTTTTAGACTTATTAGCATAGACTTGAGGATTTCAGGCTGTTCGTGATAAAGAGCTCAGACACGAATCTTTGTTTATAGCCTAAAGATTTAATGTCAATTTATTTTCTGTCTGCTATCTCATCCACAGACAATGTGTTCTTAAAGAAGATACTAGAGTGCATACACAGGGTTAAGCAGATGTGGAGTAGGAAAATTACATCATTGTAGTAAATCTTGGCATGTACTTAACTTATAAGAATATTAAAAACTTTTTAAGCTAGTGCTTAAATTGTTTTTCTTCT
>PVKN010036773.1:0-11378 GCA_004027915.1 Capromys pilorides | reverse complement strand
GAGTTGGGCCTTGTGACACAAGGAGGCAAGGTCATTTGGGGTAAATATGCCCAGGTAACCAACAATCCTGAAAATGATGGATACATCAGTGTAGTCCTACTAGTTTGACAGATGTTTCATACAATAACTTCTTGTACTTATTGAATACTACAGACCAAACAGGGAGACCATAACTTGAATACTGCTGAACAACTCTCATGACTACATTCATCAAGAAGACTATTAAATTGTAAAAACATTGAAATTACTAAATAAATAAATACCTCTGCCATGGTTGAGCAATTCCTTAGGAGAGCGCTCCACCCAACCTCAGCTTTCGTCTCTTATCTTTATTTTTCCATCTTCTCACCATCCTTCCCCCAGGAACTTTCAAAGTTTCACAGGACAGGCAGGTGAAAGGAGGACACTCTGTAAGCTATGCACTGCACATCTGGTGGGGGTGAGGCAGGGACACCTTGATGCTCTGTTTTGTCCTTCCCCTCCATCCTTTCCTTTCTTCTTTCCCTTTTCCTCTTCTCTCTCTTCCTTTTTCAATCTCTTCTTTCTTTTCCTTTTCTTTTCTCCCTTCCTTCTTCCACATTCCTGCTAACCACCATCTTTTCAAAAGTATAAAAACAACAATTATTATGTTTTCTATGGCCAGCTCAGCCTGCCCTGGGGGTGGGGCTGGCACAGCATGTGGTGCTGGGAATGGAACCGCAGTCCCTGCGGTTGCCTAAGCTTGCCTAAGCAGGTGCTTTACACCACTGAGCCATCTCACCAGCCCAAACAAAACAACAATTTTAGAGAGAGAAATGAGTACTAATCCAAGAATCAAGACATGGATGAAAGCAGGAACTCCAGCCATATATGGCAAGAACAGAAGTACAGATAAAACTGTGGGTCAGTCTGAGCTGGGCATTCTGACCTCACATAAAAAGCTTCCACAGTGGCACTTGGCGATGTCAGTGTTCTTAAGTCACACTGCTCCACTCTGACCAGGAATCCTCCATAAGTCCTGAAGGCCATCCCTTGGTTTCTACCTTAGTATCTCCCAGGAGACTGGACTTGATATCACCCTTGCACAGAGTCTTATTGTCCATACTCCATGTCATTTACTTTCTACTCTGTTAGAGCACATGCTCCAGTAACTTTTAAAACTGGCACATAGTGTATGAGAGACAAGCCTTTTCATGAGGCAATGAATATCTTAACAATGTTATTATTCACACTTTGTTAATATTTTGGCTGGGTTTTAAATTATATGTATGTTGGAAATCATTCTGAAACAGCAGGATTATTTCCATGGGAGACTGTATTATAAGAATAACAGAGTCTTTATTAATTTGCCAGCATCCAACAGGCGTTTCCAAATTGGGAACACAGTCGGCCCAGTTCTTTGTTCCATTTTTGCTTATATACTTTCCTAGGTTGCCAGGGTGACTGTGATGGAATGCCATGGTTACTGGTGTAGGGTTTCTAGAACAAGGTTACAGCCTGGGCATGAGAATTTATGGCTATATATGGGCATATGGTTTGAAGCTACTTCCTTTAATTAATCCTGCTTCTTTCTTTATCTCTTTAATATTTGTCAAATTTTAATAAGGCAGGGGAAGGAGTGAAGAGTAAGATGATTCGGGCAGGGTCAGGTAAGGTTGAGCCAGCCTAGATATCACCCTATCCCTAAAACATTCTGGGCAGGGGTCAAACTGAGCTGTTTCTGCCTCAGTCTCTCCTATTTCTGAAGTGAATTTTGATACTAAACTAGAGCTTCTTTGGTTTAGGACAAAATTAACCAAAGGCCACCGTCCTCTATACCCTCTCCTCTATGGCATGCTTTACTTTCTAAGAAATATAATGCCTATCTGAAGATGGCAACCTGACTTTTACCTTGTATACAGTGTCATCCTTTAGTGTCATCAGACTGGCCTGTCTAATCGTGCCCTACATTTGGCTTTTTACACAACTAAACAGGGTTAGCTTCATTTACCTAACTCAACAAGGTCTGGCAATGAGAACAATCTGTAGGGTGATTTTGGCCTAGTGATTCCAACTGTGAGGGAGGTTAGTCTGGGGCTCCAACCAAACAGGAAATCATACTACCTGTGGCTGTCATAACCATTGTACAACCTTTTCCTTTCTTTAGCATCTCACTCTAGTTTGTCCAGGGTCTCCATCATGACTTGCTATTGGTTGGCATAGAAACAGCACTCCTTTCCCAGGGCTGTGCAGAGTCCTGCCTGCATCATGAACAGCAAATGAGGTCCTCTCCTGTTTAGTGATACTACTTGTGCCAGGGAATTTATGTGTTCATGTAGTTACTTCACCATGGCCCAAACTCCACCTATATTTTATTCTATGCCACTAGTTATTAGGTGAAGTCACTGGAGGCCACTCTCTGAATGGACTATGGCTCCTATCCCAGCAGCCAGGCTTCCAGCTCTAGCTACCCTGGCTAAAACTGGCACTAAAACAGGGGCTGCCTTGCATACTCAAGTTTGCCCTTCATGGATGAAAACCTCAGAGAATAAATGTTGGTCCTTCAGTTCCTTTTGGATAATCTGCACTCGGGGAATCAACATAGTTAACAGGCAAGGGCCCATTCAAGTTAACCGACGTCTATGATGTCTGGAACAATGCATTACTGCCACCTCAATAGGCCACCACACTGCCTGTAACAAGTTGAATTTCTCTTGTGAATTTTTAATGTCTTTTTCTCCTGTGATTAGAAGATCTCTTTCCCAGTAGATGGCATCATGTATAAATAAAGCGGCAAATGCATATTGGGAGTTCATAAAAATATCCAACCTCTTGTGTTTCCCTAGTTCCAAAGCCCACATAAGTGTGAAGTCCCAGGAGGCTGTACTCCTGACCACACAGTCCATTCCACAGTCATGACTGCCACTTCTTCCCTCGATACTGCATCTATTACCATATTCCTCCCATCTGAGAATAGCATGAGATCAGGGTCTTGGAGTGGTATGTCCTGCAAGTTCAAGTCTTGTAGAATACTCAGCCTCAGTGGTCTCCATGCAATCATGTTTCGGGGGCTCCAACAACATTGGCAGAAAAGAAGGAGGGTCAATGGCCTGTACAGTCTTAAGAGTTAGATGTAAGTCTTCATGGATGGCTGCCTGGCAGTGGGCCAGCCTAGTAACAGAGAACCACCTTCCACTAGGGCCCCGAAGAAGCATCTCCACATCAAGGGGCACAAACATTCTCAATTTCTGCTCAGAGTTAATGTATCAGCCTCTTTAACCAATACAGCAGCTGCTGCAGTGGCCCACAAACACAACAGCCACATTGTAGCCCCATAGTCTAGTCTTTTGAATAGACAGACCACAGGCTGCTTCCCCATGGCCCTAAGATCTGAGTCAAGACTCCCCTCCTAACTCCATCTTTCCCATGCATGAACAGCTGGAAGGGCTTAATGATGTCTGGTAAAGCCACAGCAGAGCCCCTCAGCAGCTCTTTCTTAAGTCTTCAAATGCTTTTGCAATTCAGTTTCAGTCACATGGGAAGCCATTATCTCCCTTTAGCACGTCATGCAAGTGTTTAACAACAGAAGCGAAATTTGGCACCCACAAATGGCAATGCCCATCCTTCTCAGGAATTTCCATAACTTTTTTCAGGCTCTTGGCTCCTTCAGCCCTTGCATAGCTTGGGTTCAGGAGCTCAAGAGGACACAAGTTTCTCTCATCATGGTAACTGAAGGAATTTCCCAGTTTGAACACATATGTAGGCCTTTTTCTTAGAGATCCAGTACCCCTTATCTTGCAACAGCTCTAGTAATTTCTTTGTCCCTTCTTCACATAACTCCTGGGTCTTATTGGCAAACGATAGTTTGTCTACATACAGCAAGAGAGAAGAGTTAGAGTTGTTTTCACCACAAGGCACCAGTTCCTTCAACAAGGCTTCTCCATACTAGTATGTGAGCTCTTAAATCCTTGTGGTAAGCACATCCACATCCACTGGTACTTGTGTCCTACTTTGTATCCTCCCATTCAAAGACAAACAATTCTTGGCAAACAGCTGACAAGGGAATTCAAAACAATGAATTTTTTTCAATCTATGACAGTACATAAGACTTATTTGGAAGGAAATAGACTCCACAGAGTATAGGGTTTAGGTACAGTGGGGTGCAGGATCACAGGGCATTTACAGACCTCAGATTCTGCACATTTGTCCCAGGCTTTCAAACTGGAAGGAAAGGAGCGTTCCAGGGGCATTGGCATTCTCTCAATATCCCAGCCTGGAGAAGTCTCTGGATGAGGAGCTTCATGCCTTTCCAAGTCTTCATAGCCATGGGGTATTGCCTTAAGTAGACCAGTTTAGCATGCCCAACCAGGTCCATTATCATAGGAGGAACACGTGCTGCTAAGCCAGGCAGGTGGCCTTCTGCCCAAACCTGAAGAAAAGCTGAGTCCATTGGGGGAGAGCCTGTGACACCTCAGGTTGTTCATCTGCAGTGACACCCATCAGGTGGTATTCTTCTTGAAGACGAAAAGTCACAGTTACAACACAGGCTCCTGGAGAACAGCCATCACTCACACTGGTTGCAACAGTCATACCTGCTGGAGAAAAAGACTTGGGCGAGCAGCTTTCAGAGGAGGTCTCAATCTAACAGAGGGAAAAGGCAGTCTGGCAGCAGCAGGAATGAGTGGCTAACTATATGTTTTCCCAGCTGAACTTGTTGCAATTTGCAGAAAGCCTATGAAGAGGTCTGGCCAGTTGTATCTTTTACCCGTACATTGTGGTTAAGCAGTAGGGAAATTGATTGAGTTACTACAGATAGATCAAGATAGAGATGCTGCTCCTTTGTCAATTAGGAAACTCACAGGCTTTCGCTCAATCTCTGCTGTCAGCATAGGCCCCCTGGAACAAGAAACAGGGACTCACACCCCTGTCAGTCTGACTCACCCACTACATCTGCCACAAGCGTGCTCTTTCTTTCTTCTTTGCTAACCAGCTTCAGACATTTTCTCTTAAAGTATTCCTTCTTACAATAACCACACTGATCCGGATCCAAGGGGACATGGTGACACCCTGCCCACCCATTCTTCTCTCCTTTGTCCCCAAGTTTAAACTGCGCTCCCTTTCTACATGTAGCTGCCATCACTTTCCTCTTTTCCTGCCTCTGTTTCCATTCTGCATCCTGTTATGAAACACCTTCTGAGCTGTCTCTATCAGCTCTGATGTGTTCTTCCTGGAAAAGTCTTCTGATCTCTGCAACTTGCAGCACATACCAGGGGCCAACTGAGTCAAAAGGCCACACGGAGAGTGCAAGCACATTCATGTGCCTCCGGATCGAAAGGAGGGTAGTCCAGTAAGACGCTCAAGAAAAGCTGTGGGGCTCTCATTCGGGCTCTCACTTCTGCCACCTTGTGTGAGTGGGATGCTTTGTGTTGGTCAGGAGACCTGACCTTTGAGCTATATGATGATCCCCTAAGGCTTTCATTCCACCCTCTGTATACAGTTCCAGTTAGGCTCCTCTCTGAGTAGAACTCAGGCTACTACTGCCTCCTTCCCCTGTAACATCCCCTACACACACACACACACACACACACACACACACACATACTTGCACTGTTAACTCCACTTGCTCCTTTGCTGATCTCTGAGTCCTGTTTCTTTCCTCTGAAGTAACAAAGTCATAAGAATCTGTGGGCAGTTGTCCCAAGTACGACAATGCATTCTAAACACCAATTCCAGTAGCATGATTAAGGCTTGTGGCTGTTCTCAAAAAGGATGGTTTTGGTTCCTCCAATTACACAAATCGTTCTTGGAATAAGGTGTATACACCAAAGTGGAGTGGAGTTTTCTCCCTTCCTCTACCACTGTCTTCTGCCTGAAGGGAAAAACTGAAACTGAACCAGAGGATGATCTCCCCTCCCATCCATGTCCCATAGACAAAGGAGAGAGTTGCCTGGGCCTGTGGGAATTCATGGAAGAATTATGTTGACACTACTCATCTGGGAGAAATGCTACAAATTGCTTCTAGGTCTAGAAGCTAAAAGAGTTCAGAAGTCAGCCTCAAGAAAAGAACAAAAGTCAATTAGGGGCCAGTAAGATAGCTCAGCAGACTAATTTCCTGCTTAGGCAAGTGCAGGGACTGGGGTTCAATTCAGGTATCACAGGCCAGCCCCTCCCCAGGTGCAGGGCCACTGAAACTGGGCGTGGTGGTGCACACCTGTAATCCTAGTGCTGGGGAGGCTGAAAACAGGAGGATCACTAGGAGCCCAAGCCGGAAGCTGAAAACGGAAGGATCATTATGAGTCCTGGCTGCGTAGTGAAACCTTGTACCAAACACACTGAAGAAAAGAAAAAAAAAAAGCCAATGAGATCTTACCTGATGGGAGAAGAGATGCTGTTCATTCCTTCTTTCTGCACTTGTGGCATCCCACCTTCACCATTCCCGGATGGCTAGCTGAACTCAGTGGCAGCGCCAAAGCCACGCAAGGGGCTCGCAGGCCCGGAGGCCAGTTGGGCTCTTTAATGCGAGTGTCTTGCCGATGGTTATCCTGGATGAGCCCCCATAATGAAATGGAGAAATGGAGGGAATATTTCCATGGGAGACTGTATTACAGGAATAACAGAGTTTTTATTAATTTGCCAGCATCCAACATGCATTTCCAAATTGGGAACAGCTTAGCCCAGTTCTTTGTTCCTTTTTTGCTTATATACTTTTTCTGGTTGCCAAGGCAACTTCTATGGACTGCCATGGTTACTGACTTAGGGTTTCTAGAACAAGGTCACAGCCTGGGTATAGGAATATAGGGCTACACATTGGCATATGGATTAACACTACTTCCTTTAATTATTCCTGCTTCTTCCTTTTTCTCTTTCATGTTTGTGAAGTTTTAACAAGGCAGAGGAAAGAGTAGAGAGGATTAGGCAATTGAGGAGAGCCAGATAAGGGTGACCCAGGCCAGATATCCCCCTATTACTAAAACACTTGGGGCTGGAGTCAAACTGAGTTGATTCTACCTCCGTCTCTCCTATTTCTAAGGTGAATTGGATATAAACTAGAGCTTTTTTAGTGTAGGACGAGATGAAGAAAGGGCTACCATCTTCTACAATTTTGGTTATTGCTTCAGTTTTCTTGGCCTGACAATAGTTTCCTGAGCTTGGATGAAGACTCAAATGGAGAAAGGAGAAAAGAACAGAATGGTATCTTCTACATGGGCTTACATATTTGTTGCTGACCCCACCACAATGTAGTCTTGTACATACATAGTCCATAGCCCACATGTATCCCTATTGTTCTGAAAGAATCTAGTAAACTGGCTTAATAAATGAATTCAACCAGCAGACAGCCATCCATGAGCCAGGTCAGAGAGGGCCTCAGAGAACTGGCCAACACTTTGGATTTTAGTCTAAAGGGTAAAATACTTGCTTCTGAAATGACTGAGCAAGAGGTGATTTGTGGCAATTTTAAAAACATCAATATTACTCCCAAAACACTACTTTGTGCCATGCAAGGCTCTCATAGAAAAGCTGTTTGTCCTGCTTTTAAATTCTACCCAGAATACTGCTGGGGAAAGGAAATTTGGACTTCTGAAAGATGCTCAGAAAGCCAACATCTAAAGATAGTGATGAATGCTGTGAATACTTAAGTCAAATACTGTGAAATGTGAACCAGGTGGGTCACAACGAAAAGGCCCTACAACTAAGCCCCTACTCTATATAAAATTAGGAACTATAAATTCACAAGTAAATCTGCCAGAAAAATGCCAAAGCAACTGCATAGAAATGAAGAAAAATGAGTATTACTAAAAAATTTTATATGCTGTATTTTCAAATTAAATTATTTTTGCCTTTCATTTTAAGATGTGGAAACAATTTCTAGATCTGGAAACTTTTATTTCAAAGCTTATAAAAATAATGTCTTCTTGGTGGTTCATTCTCTGCAGTGCATTTATTTATACATTTGGCAGGTTGGTGTCATGTGACACCCCTTTGCCTAGCAACTCACTGCTTGGATTGCCTCAGGGCTTCGTGTATTTTGGCTAGAGCAGCTTGCTTATGTGCTTGCCTCTGGAGCTCTTTGTCCTCAGACAGGCCTTGTTTCACCCCCACACTCATGATTAATTTCCAGCATCAGCCGTTACGTATAGGCTACCTCCTCTGAGGTGGGTGCAGCACTCACACTGCCAACCTTAGCGCTAATGGCAAGCCAATCAGAAACTCTGGATTCAGCTGTGAAAATTCCGCCCCTCTGTGACCAGGCGCTGGGGGGACGTCCAGACACAGACCATAGTACTTGCTCATAGTTACCCTACTAACAGGTACTAGGCAAGCAGCCAGCAGCAGGGCTCACCCTCTGGCTACTAAAATATGCTATCTCTCATTTTCACTGCCCATAATTATTGTGTACATGTGTGTGCGCATTTGTGTATGTGCACTTGTGTGTGCCTGGGGAAATACTGGACCATGCCTGACTTACACAGTAAATGCTTTGCTCATCGGTTATCATTTAGATCGTGCATGGCCACCAAAGGTCCTTGTAGTGAAGAATTTGTCCCCAGACTGGTGCACTATTGAGAAGAGACAGATTATATTTGGAAATCTCTGGGTCCTGTGATGTGTGCCCTTGAAGAGGCTACTAGGATCACAGCACCTCCTCGTTCTCTTTTTACTTTCCGGGAACATGAAGGATAAGCTCTGTCTACCGTGCAGTCCCACAATGATATTGTGCTTCACTTAAAACTTAGACAAAAGGGTCTAAAACCTGTGAGAAACTAGGGACGCAATTAAACCTTTCTCTTTTTCTAAATTGATTATTTAGGATATTTTGTTACAGTAACAGAAAGCTGATTAACACAGCATCTATTCAATAGTCAGTATTCTTGTGCACACAGAGGGAAGTAACAGGAGAAAAAGTGGCAAAGGGCAGGGGAAAATGTCTGATTTAACAATTACATGGGCAATGAGGACATTAAGATGGGACATCAAGCAGCCTCTTCTAGTTGGGGTTCAGAAAACTTCCTGGAGGAGTAAGGTAAGCAGTGGAGAGGAATGAGGGTCAGAGCAAGAGACTGAGCCCTCAAAAGTCAGAAGGCCGCCAGAGGACACCCTTAAATGCTTTGCGGAGCCCCACTACTCCTGGCTGTCATGCCCCATGCTGCACTGCCTGCTGCTCTGCTGGACAAGAAGACGTCACAGCCACTGAACTGAGCGCCACACGTGCATTCTTCCCTTCATCAGCCAGCTCAATGTGGCCAGAGCAGACAGGTGCTACGAAGGAAACGTCTCACACGCGCAGGTCCTAGGATTCAAATTACAACAGGAATATTGACAATAAAGCTGAAGGCAGGCATGAAAAGCCAAAAGAATATTTTATTGAATTTACAAGGCACAAAGTATTTACGGTTCCTTTGATAACTGCATTGCTATAAAAATTACACTGTGTGATATAATTACTAATGGTTTGAAGAGAAATAAGCAGTATAAATAAAATATGGTTCAAACTACAAAAATATAAGCCATATAAATCTAAACCATAAAACAATTACTCAATTCTCAGAGGCCTACTGTATGTATATATATACCTATATATATATGAAATTTCTTATACACAACAAGATCTCACAGAAACCATCACTATTATTCTAAAACAGATAAAATGAGAAATAGTTCTCATTGGAGAAATAAATAACACAATAACACATATATTAACACAGCTGGGCTCAAGACACATCACAGAGGCAAATAAGAAACACAAAGCTTTGGTTTTATGGTATCACATGTCACAAAAAGTCTAACCACTCCTACTGCACATTAATTTTGACAATTTTGCACAAGTAAGGTGTGCTTTTGGGCCTGAAATGTAACCTTTTTATTTCAGGGAACAAAAAACATAAAATACAACCCAGAATTTATGATTACTGTGGATTCAAGCTTTCCAATTAAAATACTAAATATCTTTGATTGTGGTATAGCACGCTTTGAAAAACTAAATGATGTTATGGCTCTTTATCCCTTCATGTTCCACTTTAGAAAAAAAAAAAATAATAATAATAAGCTTGAGGATTTTAAAGTTTGACCATGCAAGTAACAAACAGGAAATGAGACAGCTATATAGAATTATTCAAATTTTTAATAAAAAGAAATATATTAAATTAGCATAATCCAATAAATAATAGCCCAAGGCACTCACAGAGATCATAGTAAAGAAGAGCTGAGGTTCTGAAACCTGAGACCACAGTTTCAGCCTCCAGTGTTAGTAGAATGTGCCACACTATCAGGAGCAAAGGAGTCACAAATTCAGTGCTCTGGAAACATGAGACGGCCCAGCCCAGGAGGGCTGGCATTCAGGCACTGCAACAGTTCTTCCTCTGTGCTGACTCCTTGGAGCTGGTTCCAGCCAGGATAGTGATAAACTTGCTGTCAGCCTCTTCCTTGGGTCTTTTCTTGACTTCTCTACGAGAATAGAGGTGGAGGAGAGAATTACAGAGGTACAAAACTAAATACTAGAAACAAACATAGGGATGCTGAGCAGCCACATGAGCTTTCTAGGCACTGTTCTAAATTCTGTGTGTGTAGAAAAGCAGCTATGGTCTTCACAACACATCTGTTAGTCTGCTGTGCCGTAGGAGCCATAAATGTGTGAGACTCCCCAATTGCATCAAAAGATCCAGCCAAGGTAGATAGTTAACTGCAAAGGAAGAAATTGCTGCCTCGGCAGGTCAGTCCTGGAGCGCTCACTAAGGAGCCAGCTGTTTAACTGAAACTCCTTGAGACAGTGTGTGTTCCTCAGAAAGACATGGGGTCCACACTGCACTTTAACCTGCTTAGCCACTGCATGAAAAATTTAAGAAGATCTCAAGCCACTGTTATTAATATATTTTATTTAACATCGTATAGTAAAGGTATTTCCATTTCTGTACTAGCACATTCACAACAGGGCCATAATTTGTATGTCTGGCTGCCAGACAGTTCTGAGCGACCAGTGGTACCTTCATGACTGTCCCATCACATGGCATGGGACAGGCCCAACAGTGGTCAAAGCCTGATGACATGGTCATGGATGTACTCCCATGGTTCAAACTGGCAGGCAAGAATGTGTTCACTAATAATGTCAATGAACTAACTTATAATGTCTACACTGTCTTGAAAACCCAGAATATATTTCATACTCATTTCAAGTATCCAGTGGCTACTAAATTGGCCAGCATAGCTTCAGAATATTCTGGTCCATGGGCCGGCGAGATGGTTCAGTGGTCTAAAGCGCCTGCTTAGGAGGGCTCAGGCAACTGCGGGGACTGCAGTTCGATCCCCGGCACCACATGCTGTGCCAGCGCCACCACCAGGGGAGGCTGAGCCAGCCACAAAATGAATAAATAAAGAAACAAACAAACACAACAAGCAAACAAATAAATAAATAAATAAAATTAAAA
>PVKN010036772.1:0-10000 GCA_004027915.1 Capromys pilorides | reverse complement strand
TGTAGGTGGAGTGAGAAGGACTCCATGAGATTTCATTATGTTACCCAGAACACTGTACAACTTGAAATGTATGGTTTTCTAAAAAATGTATTTAGTACAGGGTCTACAGTGTCTCTCTATGTTGATCAAACTTCTAGTGATCCTCCTGTTTTCAGACTCCCGTGCACTGGGATTATAGACGCACACCACCACATCCAGTCTCAATCGCCATCTCAGCATGCCCTAGGGGTGGGGCCAGCATGGCCACCAGGGTTTGAACCCAGCCGCTGCTCTCCGCCTAAGCAGACATGTTAGTCTGCTAAGTTATCTGGCTGGCCCTAAAATGTATCAGTTTTTTATCTCTAGAATTTTCTCGTACTGTAGTTAACCATAGAAGAAAAAAATGCAGATAAGGAGGAAGATCATATCTGGTATGATACCAGGACACACACATGCACATGCACACACACACACACACACACACACACACACACATGCACGCACACAGGGTTTTAGGTGGTTGAATTGTGTCTTCCCCCAAATTCATATATTGAAGTCCCAGCCTCCAGTGTCTCCTTTATTTGTTTTTAAATGTGTCAGTTATTTAATTAGATTCTTAGTAAGAAATTTAGAACACTAATTTATGAGGATAAATTCCATTTGTCAGAGCAAAAATGGATCTCAGGTCACCCTGGAGCTGAGGAATAGCTTTGATTTTTGTGAAAATCTGTGAGTTTGCTGCTTTCTGATCCATCTTGTACTGCTCTGAAATCTGGTATCTCTCTTTTTCTTCCTGGTGTCTACGTTTCCACAGCTTCTTCTTGAAGTGAGAATCAGTGAGGTGTTTGGCGATTTTCACTTTGCTGTGACAAATTTCTGGTGTATTCTTCGTAGAGGAACATGATTAAGGCTAAGAGGCTCAGTCACCCTCTTGACTCTGTGACGCCAAATGAGGATGATCAAGATGGTGCCAGAAGTGATGGTAGCTCGAAGTCTCCTCACAAGCTGACTGAAGCTCAAGAGCTTTCAGGGCACATCTCTAGTAGGGTAGCATCTAGGCATTTTTCAAGGCTTCACCATCAGGGACCTCCATTCTTGTCCCCACTGACTGGTTTTATGATCGTAGCAAGAACTTTCTCCTTTTTTTTCTTCTCAGCCTTTGATTTAGCAGCTGGGTTCCTTCTCTTGTACAAAGCCTTTCTGGAATACATAGCAGATTGGGAGTATCTACCAATTTCTCTAATCAGGACAGGATTTCAGCTGCAGTGGGGCTGCTCCTATTGGATTTTTTTTTGCCTTCATTTTACCCTTTTTAGCAGTACCACCGGCAGAAGACTTTTGACTTTGGGTTTCTTCTCTTTAGTGCCTGGCTTGTAAGTTTTTTCACCTGCCATCTTGCAAGATGGGAAAGAGAACTCCAGTGTCTCCTTTAGAGCAAAGATTAAACTAAGCTAAGCCTGTGAGGATAGGCCCCTATCCACCTGACTGGTTTCCCATAAGAGACTAATTGGGCACAGAGAAAGGTGGCAGGGACTTGTAAGCACAGGGACAAAACCCACACTCAGGGTCAAGGGAGCCATCTACAGACAAGGAGAAACTGGCCCTGTGGCTTTAAACCCAGACTTCCAGGTCCTAGGGCTACAAAACCAAGTGCTGCTCCAACCACTCAGTATGGCCTGTTTTGCTGTGGTGGCCTAGGTAGACTCAGACACATGTGAGACTTTACATAAAAGTGTGAGAGCCATCTTTGGCATTGCAAATTTCGTTTTTACTGTTATCATTTTCGCACTATCCTTATATGTGACCTGTCTTCCCCCTTTCCTGCTGTTCGCACCCAGGGTAGCCCATGTTATCAGTGTGTCATACTAAGGCCTCGTTTTTGCAAACACACATGGCATCAAGCACAGATATGTGCATGTGAAGTGTGATAGAGTGAATGCTTAAATCTAAAAAAACCTTCATCACAGCAGAAGTCACAGTGCTCTGAGTCTCCCTCCAAATAATACCCCTCACATCCACACACTTATCCCATTGTTCTCGCCACCTTCTGAAACAGTTAAGTTCTTTTTAGTGGGCATCTTCACAAAATGTGATAAAAATGCAGTATGAAAAGGAAGGAGACCATGAGATGGATGGAGGAGGGAAGAAGGGAAGGGAAAGTGGCTAAGAAGTGATTCACATGTATTACATTTGCATAGGAATACTCCACAAGGAATGTAAATATATACTAAAAATTTAAATGAATCAATACATTTAAAAATATGCTGTCTGCTGCTGCTGAGTGCTACACAGTGGAAAAGCAGGGTCGTCAGAACATCAAGGTGTGTTCTCACTCACCTTCACTGGATCTAACACTGTGCAATTCTGGCTCTTTCCCAAAGTCAAAATGACCATGAAAAGTAAATGTTTTGAACTGGTTCAGGATCAGGAGGTAGCCCAATTAAAGACCTCCAGGCTGGGTATAGTGGCTCATGCCTGTAATCCCAGCACTTGAGAGGCTGAGGTAGGAGGATTGCTGTGAGTTTGAGGCCAGTCTAGGCTACATAGTGAGCTCAAGGACAATCTGAACAGCATAGTGATACTCTATCACAAAAGACAAAAGCAAAACAAAGCAAAGCAAAATAAAATCATTTTGATCACATTCATCACAGGGAATCTGTACCTGTACATGATGTATCTCGATTCTCTTCTTTTTCCTCCAGTCTCTGATCCTCCTTTCAATCCCTCTTCCCCTCATTTGCAAAATCTTTGTTTCCATTTTTTCCTTCTATTCTCTTTTTTGTTTTTCCCTTCCTTTCTTTTTCCCTCTTCTCTCCATTGGAATATGTTCTTCCTACTTTCCAGTACTTATTATATATATTGCTTCTTATTTCTCCTTTTGGTTTCTCATACCAGAGAATAAGATATTTAAACATGTGCGACTGATTTATTTCACTTAAGAATATGGCTCAAGGTGCATCCATTTACCTAGAAATGTGTCAAGGTATCCTTCTTTATAGGTCATCACTGTTTTACCTATTTTTTTTAGCATCTTGGTTTATATTATCTTTCATGTATTTTTTAAACTTTATTGATTTATTTACATTATGGCCAGCTCAGCCTGCTTTGAGGTTGGGGCTGGCACAGCATGTGGTGTTGGGGATCAAACTGCGGTTCCTGGGGTTGCCTAAGCTTGCCTAAGCAGGTGCTTTAGACCACTGAGCTATCTTGTCAGCCCTTTCATGTATTTTTGAAACAACTTCAAACTTAGAGAAGATTTGTGAATACAAAATGTCTGAATTTAAAAAGAAAATAAATCCTTTCTCATTTTGAGAATAAGTTGCTGACCCAACACCTCATTAGCACTGAACATTTTTGTGTTCATTTCCTATAAATGGGTTGGTGTTCCAAGCAGAAATGTCACAGAAATGGTGTAGGTTCTTTTCACTGAATCCTGTTAGTACAAGTTTTCCTTCAGTTACTGATATTTGCTTTGATTGTTTAGCTAAGGTGGTGCCTGCTGATTTTATTTTACAGCACAATTGCTCTTTCTTTCTTTGTAAATAATTCATAGTTTGTGGGAAATTTTTGATACTAGGCAAATATCCTGATTTTTATCAAACTTTTCATTTACTCACTGATTTATATCATTATGAGCTCATAATTTTCTTCTGCATTCAATGGCTACTCCTGTATTTATCTGTTTCTATCATTTATTTTGATACTCTAATTGATGTCTGTGTTCTTTTGCTTCTATCATTATTTGAATTTTTCTTGCCTTTATATTTAATTTTTTTTTTAGGTGGTGGGAGTAGAATCCAGGACCTCATGAATGTTAAGCACATACTTTTCCACTGAACTACATTCCTACTCCAATTTCTTTGCTTTTTGGAACAAGACTCATTGCTACAGTTCAGGTATGGTTCAATGGTGCCCTCTAAGAAGTTATTGTAATTGAGGGTTTGGTCTCCAGGTTGGTACAATTGGAAGGCGGAAGAACATTTTGAGGTAGGACCAAGTGGGAGGTCATTAGTCACTGGGGTGGGGGGGCTCCTCAGAAGGAATTATGGAATCTCTCTCTCTCTCTCTCTCTCTCTGTCTCTCCCTCCCACCCCAGTAACCATTCTGCACAAATGTGTCCCAGACATGAAGTGACAACAGTAGGGGACCTTTACCAGAACAGAGTGATGCCATGCCCTCAGACCTTCAAAACCATGAACTAAATAAACGTTTCTCTCCATAAAGTTAGCTACTTCAGGTATTTCCTTGTAGTATTACAAAGATAACTTGCTTGTTTGAGCTTTCTGTGCCTCAGCCCTGGAATCGGCCATTTTTCTGAGGAACCTGGTGTTCCATGGTGGAAAATTATATTTACAAGAGAAAATCTGGGGACCAGATGCCTGTTATGGTTCAGATCTAGAATGTCCCCCAAAGTGTTATGTATTCAGAGATGGTGCTTTTAGAAAATGATTGGATTTCAAAGTGCTATATTCACCAGTGAATTAACCCACTGATGAATCCATAGTTAAATATTCTGTTAGGAGATGAGGCAACTATGAAAGTGGAGCAGATCCGGTGTGAATTCAATGTGCATGATAAACATAGAACCATGCGTGTGTATGTTTTTAGGTGTGTACGTATGTGCACATATGTTCATGCACTGCTATATTTCTTTACTCTGTCCACTAGGAGGGCCCGAGAGTAACAACCACCAGTTGCTATTCTGTCCTAGTGGATAGAGTAAAGGAAAATAGCAATGCATACACACATGTGCACACGCATACGTACCTACAAACATGCACCTGCGTGGGTCTCTATTTCTTGTGCACATTGAATTCACACTGGAACTGGCTCCACTTCATCACTGGGATGCAGTGGAGCATTCACATACCACCACAGTGCCTATACTGCTTGTGATACTTACAGGTACTTCCCATCCTAACAGTGAGGAGCCTAACCTATCCAGTCAGTCTAACACCGTCCCCCTCTCTTGAGCTCCACACCCACGCTGGCTGTCCTCGGAGCTCAGCCTTCTTAAACCCCTCCACAGGTTTCTTTTCCCACAAGAAAACCCTGCTTGAGCACCATCCCTATCCTAATAGAACTCCAAGACCCTGCCAGGCTTTCCATCTGGCAGGACCTCTCCCTCAGTGTCAGACAACCCATAGTAGGCCCCTGTGTGAGCAAATGCCCCTGAATTCCTCAGCCTGTCACCCCCACTAGGCCTCTTGTCATGTTTTCACCTTTCTCATCTAGCTAGTTTCCCAAAATGTGGACATCCTTCCACACCCTGTCCAGGATCCTTCCCTGTGTCAGCACCCCCCTGCACAGGCCCCTCCAGCAACTCTAGGCTTCTGCTCAGGATAGGAGCTAAGGAAGAGGAAGAGCTGCATCTTGCTACTCTCACTTGGCAACACCTCAGGCAAACTTTTCCTAGTCATTTCACAGAAAAGAAAACACCCTTTCTCCAGTGTGGCTGTGTCATAACAGATGTATAGGTCCTGTTTAGGGGTACTTCCTTTGTTTTCAGTATTTTGCTAAAATAAATACCACTTTTGTTGGCTCTTATGTATCAGAATATATTTTTATTTTTACAGAAAGATACCCAGGGGTGACAGTAATAGGTTAAAATTACATGCTTTAATGATATCTGGCAGTTCTATGACATCTCTGATAAGCTAAATGCCTGTGTCTTCGTATGAGAAAACTGAGGCGCTTCTTCAGAGGCATCTGATTCTGATAGTAGCCATGAAGTTTGGCAGCTTTTGGTATGACTCAGAGAGCACACGTATCTAAGTCCAAAGATAATGGGATCTTCTCTGGTACCTACTTTAGCCAGCTAAGCTTCCCTTTAAGGCCTGTAGTTCTCTATCCTAGAGCACTGTATACCCCCACTCAACCTTCAGAATTCACCAGCTCTGCCCTTCTTTCCCTGACCCCAGTTCCCCAGACTGTGACTTGAATGGTGTTCCTCCACTGAGCCAATGTGGTTCAGTGCTGCCCAGTGTCTACAGGTCACAGGCCAGCAAACCACTGCTAATGTTGCAGCATGTGCCAGGTGCTCAGAATTCTGGAACAGGGCACCTTGAGGGGGTGGGTAGGAGCATAGCTAGGACTTCCCAAATGGGTGACACATGATCTTGCCCTTGAGAGGTAGCTAGGTTCCAGCCTGGCAAGGGAGAGCACAGGGTGTGTGCCAGTGGGAAATGGTATGGGGTGTGGCTCATTCGGGAAGTCCATGCCCTCCTCCAGGCTCCAGGTGCTAGAGGTGGAGCTCCACGTTCCTCACCAGCTCCAAGGCTCCCCTACTCCAGCACCCACTTGCTTTTCTTTCCAGGTAAATCTGTTCTTGGAAGCCCTCTTTGGGCGCTGCCTTAGCTCTTGCTCTCAGAACAAGGAATTCAGTGCCTGGCACGTGGTGGGCACCATGTCCTGCTCTGTGCCCCAGCAGGAAGATCCTCCTCAGTATGTGATCCTCTGCCATGACGTATGTCCCCCTTGAACTATGAGACTGGGTGAGGTTGTCACTGCTCTCGCAGAGGCTCCTGCTGAGCACTGATCACCAGAGCCCGGTGCTAGGAGACATGACCAGCATCTTTAGCTGCCCACAGATAGCCCAGAGCCTGGTCTCCTGAAACTCATTCTGAGATTTCACCAGGAATGCAGATACACGAGGAAGATCATGTTCTTTTTTTTCTTTTTAAAATGTATATAGTACAGGGTTTATAGGGACTCACTACACAGATCGGACTTGTGGTGATCCTCCTGTTTTCAGCCTCCCGAGGGCTGGGATTACAGGTGCATGCCACCAAGCCCAGTCTTAATTGTATTCTTAGCTGGTTCCAGGGGAGGAGCTGGCACAGTATGCTGGGGATAGAACCCCCTTCCCTGTGCTTTGCTTAAGCAGGCACTTTAGTCCACTGATCTATCTGGCTGGTGCTTATCATCTCCTATTTAACTTTTTTCTAAACAATCAAATTTCTAGTTTTCTACTGAAAGGGCGGGTGGAGGTTCACCTTTATCAGAACTGTGAGAACAGGAAGATTCCTATGTGTTTCTCTTCCTGCCAAGGTGGGACGAAATACTGGTGAGCTGAGGAGTGCAGGAGCTACAGAGCTCTCCCTCTGGCATTTGGCCCCGACAGCTGTGAGGCGGGTAGGATGGATGTCAACAGGCTTTGGAGAGCTAGCGCTGCTCCGGATGAGGAGGGCTCATGGACAAGCCACTGCTGGTCCTGTAGGTATGGGAGCCTCCCCGGCCCTGTGGCTGTGGCTGTGCTTCCTGCGGCCCCCCTGCCTCTCACCATCTCAACAGCTACCACCCTGACTGTGGCACATGAAACATAATCACCAGCATTTCTGAGGGCTTTCCTTTTAAAGATGTACTTGTTTTATCATTAAAGTTGATTTACGAAGGCCACTCCTTTGGTTAATATTATGCAGTTTACACAAGAGTTGTAGTTTATCTCAAATGCAAACACCACAAATAAAATTCATTTTAGGGGCAGTAATACATCAAGGAACAGGATGTTTATACTAAGATGTTCATAGTGGGTAGGAGAGAATGTGCCCTGAAATAAATGTGCGGCCCCTGCTCTAAAATTGTGTCACTGGAGTCCTTCCTAGTCTATTCATGGGGAAGATCTTAGTCTGCAAAGTGGGAGGAACTCTTACAGTCTGACCCAGAACCTGCCCTAGGAGTGGTTTTGCTCAGAGGAGTTTGATCAATTCTTGGCACAGCCTATTTCTAGGAAATTCTTACTGAAGGTGCCAGTCTCTGAGAACACCCTCAGTCCAAGAGCTACATGCTGCTTGGTGAGGTTCTGAAGCCACACGGCAGGGGTTATGTTGGTGCACTCATTCAGCAGAAGTTCTCTGGAACTATGACAAGAGGCCTGTGCAGCCGTTATCACCTCCCCAGCAGGAGGAGGCCAGTGACAGGAAGCTGTACAAGCACCACTGCTCAAGTAAAATTGATCAAGTCCAGGACCAAATGGGAAAGCGAGTCACGTAGCAAGCGGGAGTGAATGCAGAACAGAACTTTATCAGGTAGCCAGCCATCCAGTAGTAGTCAGATTAATGATTCTTCTGGCTCCCTCAGGGTGATGATCAATCTTGGCTGTCAATCTTTAAGGAGGTTAGCATTTGTTTCATCTTTGGTCTTTAGGTCTGGCCCATAGTGAGAGCATCCATGCCTCCCAGTTGCTGGATATCTTGCCTTCTGTATTATTATTATTATTACTATTATTATTATTTATTTTTTGCCTTTTTGAGACAGGGTCTCTCTACGCAGTTCAAGCTGCCCTTGAGATCACTTTTATAGCCCAGGCTAGTCTCAAACTCACACCAATCCCTCTGCCTCAGCCTCCCAAGTGTTGGGATTACCTTTTGTATTACTTCCTTTGAGGGCCTAGCCCTGTCTGACTACCTATAATATTTCTATCATGGCTGCCTGCAACAATAATATCCAGCTCCAAACCAACTTTCTGACCTTAAGCAAAACTCTTCTCTTCTAAGGATGCTTTGAGTCCTAAATGTTCTGTCCCGGTAACTGTTTGGTGGCATTAGAGCCTTGTGCAGAGAAAGGCACTGTCCATGAGTAAAAGAGGAATAAATTTTGGGCTGGGGAGACAGCTCAGTGGAATAAGCACTTACCTAGCGACCATAAGGGCCTGAGCTCAATCCCTAGTTCCACACACACAAAAAAAGAGGAATAAATTTAATACAGTGCTACAGTGCGCACTACCTGGTACAAGTTGGTCCCATTTTTCTCACTAGTATTATATTATAATCACTTATATTAACTGCCTGGACAAATCTGGGAAGGCCATGAATGGCTGTGCCGTCAGTTGAGGTAGAAGCGAGAAGGGGCCTGGCCTGGGAGGGAAAGATGTTCCAGGGAGGGAAAAGTTGGTTTATCTGGTGCCTGAGGTCACAATGCCTGGAATGGAGAGTGGTGCTAGGAAAGGACTGGTAGATTAAGGTTTTAACAAAGTTTCCATTGATTGCTATGGTAGGTAACGCCTAGGTTTCTTGGAAACTAGTGTAGTAGACGCAAATAAGTCCACATATCAACTGGTTCCTGTCAACTGGGCTTTCTGGTCCAGGAAAATAAATGTTAAAATAGCAGAACTGACACTGAGTGGCCAGTTAGATAATAAAAACCAGTAAACAGATAAAAGCAATAACAAAAGAAATCATTTTCTACTGCTCTGGTCTTAGAAAAGAGAGCATGGATACCAGAAATTAAAAGAAACATCTCAAAAGTTAGAAAAGAAAAAGTTAAACTTTCTAAAAAATATCATGATGCTGTTTTCCTAGCTCTGTCTAGTGTTTACATAAATCAGAAAATGCTGCCACACAACACCACCAATACTTCTTTATAATGAGGGAAACTGAGGTCTTGGGTAGAATCACAAGATTCATGGGCTCTTTAGTTTACCAAACACTCTAGGGAGGTCTTTAAAAATAAAGGACTTGTCTTGATTTGGGTTATGGAGGGTAGGAAAGGGGGTCACAAAAGGCAGAGAGGGGGTAGCAAGAGGCTTTACTTCATATTTTGTAGTTTCTGTCAATGCTATAAGCTCTAAATGCTTTAGAACTCAAAACTTCAGAATCATGAGGCTGTGGAGGGTGAGCAACACTGGTCAGCCTTCTGGGGACAGATGAGTCCCCCAAACCCACAGAGATCTTTCCTGAATCGTTCCATCTTGGTTCTTGGCACAGAACACAGCCAGGTGTAGCCTGGGAAGGTCTGAAAGCCTGGGCTAGCCACGAGGGTTGAAGAGTGAGATCAAAATGATAAAAATAAATAAGCGGTAGGGCTAAAGATAAGGAGACACATATCTGATTGGAATATTTTCATACAAACACTTGGAGTGAAAACATATTTAAGAGGGGATAAAGTTGTTTGAATAGCACCGTGGTAACTGGAGGAACTCTAAACTGAATTTCCGAAAGTATTCATGTGCCATATTCTGACTTTGTAACAGGCTTGCTCCACACTGTAGGAAGCTCAGGTGTTGCCTGGCTCCCTCCCTGCC
>PVKN010036771.1:0-11376 GCA_004027915.1 Capromys pilorides | reverse complement strand
AAAGACTCCAGAACAGTGAAGTGGTTTACCATGCTCAACACTGAAGCAGGTGCCGGGAATTCAGAGATGTAGAATGGCTTGTGTAGTCATTGCCTTCAGAGCAATTACATTAAACACTTTCAACTTCCGTGTACAAGTAAACCTTTAGCATCAAAACTAAGACAAATTTATAATCTCAAAATATGTTCATTTTATTTATTTTGTGTGTGTGTGTGTGTGTGTGTGTGTGTGTGTGTGTGTGCAGGGTCTCATTATGCAGCTCTGATTCATAGTGATCCTCCTGTTTCCTGCCTCCCAAGTGCTGGGATTACAGGCGTGCACCACTACGCCTGGACTCCATCGCAGGCTCAGCATGCCCGAGAGCCAGGCTGTTGCAGCAGGTGGGGCCAGGAATCGAACCCTGGCCCCTGCACTTCCCTAAGCAAGCACTTAGTCTGCTGAGCTGTACCACTGGCCCTACGTTAATTTTATACATTAGCTAAAATTCAGTTGTATAACAATAAATCTTTCCCTTGGGCCAGCCAGATAGCTCAGTGGACTAAAGCACCTGCTTAGGCAGAGCACAGTGACTGGGGTTCGATCCCAGGCTGCCATGCTGGTCCTGCCCTGGGAGTGTGCTGACATGGTGATTGAGACTGGGTGTGGCAATGCGCACCTGTAATCCCAGCACTTGGGAGGCTGAAAATAGGAGAATCACTAGGAATCCAATCTAGATAGTGAGACCCTGTAGACACTGTAGACCCTGCCCTATATACGTGAAAAGTAAAAAGAAAAAAAACAATAAACTCTTCCCCTTCATGGAGACTTGATGAATACAGCCAGTGATGTAATTTAAGTATATTTGTATAACTCCAGGAAGGCATAGTTTGTAAGGATATTGAGATTTCCAGGTATGATATGTAATGTATTTGACATTAAAAGAGCGTAAAAGCCTAGTGTGGTTGTGATCCCAGGACTCTGGGAGAGAGGCTGGAAGATTGAAAGTTCGGGCACAGCCTAAATGGTTAGAGACGTATAAGCTCCTGTCCCAGAATTTAAAAAAGCCTGGGGCAGTAGCTCAGTGCTGTCCCTGGGGCTCATTCCCTGGTGGCACAGAACACGCACATAGAGCATGCTGTACCCTAAGTTAGGTTTAATGGCTTGTAGAATTTGCTTTTCAAGATTATTAAACCAGCCAAATGTGATGTAATCGAGGAAATCTTGTTTTCAGCTCCGTGAGTGATGTCATATACTACAGATTCATACATCGTGGGGCACATTTCTTTGTATTTGGGTTAGAAATGTGGTCTCAATGCGTTGGTGTTTCCTTGAATCGTCTCCGAGTGCCCTAACTGGTGGTGGCTCTAACACACCTGCCCTCTGCGCATGGAGGGAGTTGTGCCCATCGTTAGCGTGGGCATTCATAAACACCGTGGCTTTGTGTGTCTCCCTTATCTGCAATATCAAGGATTAGACAGGTCTAGTGGTTTGCATGCTAAGGAACTGAAACAGAGCCTTGGGGTTCTCTAAGCTGCCACCTTCTCTCATCTACGGGGTTTTGTAAAGCATAATGGAGTATCCAGGTCAGATCTTAATGATTAAATAAATACAAAATTGATTGCGTGTGCAAGCCTGTTCAAATACATTTAGTCTGGAATACTTTTTTAGTATATGTGCTGCCGAAGCGAGCACAAGTCTGGAATACTTTCAGCAACATTTTCGTGGTCACCTATTTCTGTAGAGAGTGTGATCCACTGGTGCGTAGATCCAGACGTCGCAGAATTCTGTATTTTGCTCTATGACTCGAGCTGATTTTCTAGCTGAGAACAACCACTGTCGTAGAGTTTCTCACTGCCATTACAGTTGAGGGCCTTTTTTTTTTTTTTACTTATAATTGCTTCCTAAAAATGGATAGCAATGACACAAAACTCGGAGCTGAGAGGAGAGCACTAGCTAAGCTGGTTAGCAGCCGGAGGACTCCCACGGATTCGCCCTCCGCTGGCTCACTCACCTGCGCCTGGGCAGACTTGGTATAGACCGGCCTCAGTGCAGACTGGTCTCTCCAAGAACCTTAAGCAAAGAGTGTTCCTGTCAAAGTAGCCCGGTAGCCAGACAGCCCCCTCCCGTGCTCAGAGATGACCTTTGCGTCTGGGCTCTTCCTGGGCTCTTGGGGGCTCTCCCCCAAGCTCCCTGAGGGCTCTGTCCTTACTATAAGCTTGCTGTCTCTCCTCTTTGCTTTAAGCTTTTTATTGACGTATACAGACAGAATAGAGCATAATCCTAAGGGTATAGTTTCATGAATTTTCGTGAAGTAAACATGCATACAGCCAGCCTCAGATAAGAGCATTATCAGGCTGTCCAGTCACCGCCTCCAACCAGCAAGCCAGGGCTGGTACCCCAAATTGGGTTAGCATCTTTCTTTTTTTTTTTTTTTTTTTTCTGTTGGTACTAGAGATCGAACTCAGGACCGTAGGCTTGCCATGCAGGTGCTTGTGCCACTGAGCTATCTCCCTGTCCCACAACAGCATGTTTCTGAACTTAAATGAATGAACTCACTTGTACAAGTCTTGAACTAACATTTTATTTTTTATTTTGCATTACTTCATCTTATTTTATTTGTGGTGGGAACTGAACTAAAGGCCTGTGTGTGCTGGCCCTGCCATCACTGGGTTATAGCCCCAGCCCCTCATCTAACCTTTTAAAATGTTTATTGGCAGTTTTGATCATTATAAAAATGATATCATCACTTTTTTAAATTTAGAGCAATAATATAGTTGAAAATGAAGGGCTAGGAATATAACTCAGCAGCACAGTGCCTGCCTGGCAAGTGCAAGGTCCTGAGTTTGATTCCCACTACCACAAAAATAAGGAAAAAGAAAATCACGTCAGCTCCTATCCCACTACCTAGAGAAATTTAAAATGAGCTTTTAAAAATGGTTCAGGGAAAGAGAAAAAAGGTTCAGGAACAGGCTAGTCAGAGTGGATCAAGAATAACGCAGAACTGGGGCTGGGGAGATAGCTCCGTGGCACAAGTGCCCACCTGGCAAGTGCAAGGTCATGAGTTCAAACTCCAGTTCCGCCAAAAAAAAAACCCACAGAACTGATGAAAATGCTAGGATAAAATTCCCCAAACTCTGGCTTCTAGCACTGGACAACTCAGAAATTGCCGGAGGCTCCTCTGCACTGCCGTCCCAAGTGTTCTTTCAAAGACTGCCAGTGGGTTTTAGAACTGGGCATGGTGGCTCACGCCTATGATTAGCACTCGGAAGCTGAGAGTTCAAGACCAGCCAGGGGCTGCAAAAGCAAGCATAAGGCCAGCCTGAAGTGCACAGCCAGACCCTGTCTTTTTTTTTTTTTTTTAAAGACTATTAGTGGGTTCCAAATAATCCTCATAAAAATTGATCATTTTTTGTTCAGTTTGGTTTTTTGGTACCAGAAATTGAACTCAGGACCTTGTGCTTGCCAGACAGGGCTGCCCCACTGAGTTCTAACATTTTTTTTAAGCAAAGTGATTAAGCTACTGAAATCAGTGGTTCCACTGCCTTCACAAAGCCTGTCGCTTTGTACTCATTGCTAATTCTTTTTTTGAGTCCAGAACAGGTGTTTTTGGTCTAGACAGCTGCAGATTGCAAGGAGATAGGGTGCTGTCTTTCCCGCGGTGGTTTCAGCAGCTGTAGGCCTGTGCTGCCTTTCTGCTTGGGCGCTGCGCCATCTCGGGGCTGTGCCGCTGCAGAGCGGTTTCCCCTGCAGGGCATCCTGCTTGACCAGAGTCCACACTTCCTGCAAATTCAGAGCACCTTCTGCCGCCTTCACAGCCTGGGTCGGCCTCTGTTCCTCCGGGTCTGTGGGTCTGCATTTCTGGCCCTCTGAGGCTCCAGGGCTTAAATCCAGGGCTCACTCGTCCAAGGCCAGTGCTCTGCACCGCAGCTCTTGCACTCACCGCTTGCCTTGCATTGCTCCAGCCCCACCCCACCATTTCCCTTTGCAGCGCTGAGGGCTGCTGCTGTCACGGTCAGTCTTTCCCCTCCACACACACACACTGTAAGTAACTGATCACCTGCAGTAAGGACCTTAGCCAAGAGCCTGCGAGGGAGCGTGTGTGGAGCTGTTCCTGTGGTCCCTAAACCGTGGCTTTCCACCTGTAGGCGTCATAAGAGGGCAGGAAGCTCTGGCCGGCAGGTTAGGAGATTCAAGTGTAGACTTCACATTTTATTTGCAAATATCTAGAGCATTTAGGCAATGGACACCTCCTGTCCTGTTGTTCCAGTGAGGGAGGGAGGTTGGGGCGTTTGGACCACAGAGATCTGGAGTTGTATGAAACTGTGGGTATGACATGCTGGGGACAGTACATACTGTTGCCCATGTTCTCAAAATTTTTGTAATAAAGAATCGTAACTCAAAAAATAAGCCCTCTTGAATTACTGTAGAGATCTTAAGAGCCTTTCCTTGCCTTGCCTCGCCTCGCCTCGCCTCGCCTTGCCTTCCTTTCCTTTCCTCCCCTCCCCTCCCCTTCCCTCCCCTTCCCTCTCTCTCCTCTCCTCTCCTCTTCTTTCCTTTCCTTTCCCTTTCTTTTTGAGACAGGGTCCCGCTGTGTAGCTCAGGCTGGCCTTAAGCTCACTGTGCAGCCCAGGCTGGTCTCAAACTCACAGCCGTCCTCCTGCTCAGCCTCCCTAGTGCTGGGATCACAGGCGTGCGCCACCTAACCTAGCATAGTTTCTCAAAGGTGCTGGTAAACATTTCCTCACCCTAAGGACAGCAGCAGAGCCGGCTGCCCACTCTGCGCTGTGGCTCTAGCGGGGCTGCGTGCCCGTCCCCATGCGCCAGCCACACTTCTGCAGGAGCACGCAGCTGTTAAGTGAGCTGCCGGCTTCTCCTCCACTGCTTCCCACAGTCCTGTCAAGGCCTGTTTTACAGCCTTTGTGAATGCCAGCATCTTGTCCTCGGCCAGGTGACATTCTATTCAAGGCTCTGGACAGCCAGATAACCCGAGGCAGTTACACCCCGCCCTTGTCACAGTATGAGGTGTCGGCCATCCCTGTCACCCTCCCTCCCCTGCTTTCCACTACTGAGTATGACAGTCAAGCTCATCCGGGTCTGTGTGTCCAGGGCTCTCAACTGAGAGTCAAACAGGCCAGTGCGGTGGGCTGTGCCTTGGGGTGCATGGGAGGCAGTGTGGAAATCCCTCTCTTCCTGCATGCCAGAGGCCAGGCCCGAGGCCACCTGCAGAGCCGGAACTGGCCTCAAGGCCTGCTTCTCCTTTCTCGGTGCTGACTAACTGCATTAGTTAGGCTCCTGCCTGGGGGCCTGCAACTGCCCTGGAGAGGTGAAGGGCTTTTCTGATTAATTTTGATTTAATAAGATTAAACTCCAGCCCTGTGGAACTAAGCTCCTTGCCATGCTCTAGATTACCCTCAAGGCCAAGTCTTCTCATGACAAAACTTGCTGTTCCTAGACTACTCCGTTGTGTCTTCTCGTACCAAGACACAAGCACACCAGACGCGGTTCTGCCTGCCTCTGTGCGTGTACAGGCCCCTGGCTTATTTGCTGCATATCCACCACAATACTATCCTTGTGTAGGATACATAACACCATATCCTTAAAAAGAGGCAACAACATGTCACCCCTGTAGTGACAGGATTGGACCCCCTCCAGATTACCGAGGGGCGCTGGTATTGCGGGCCTGTAATGGGGTGTAGCAGGCACTGACAGGGGAAGGCTGTTCCCCAGGAGGCTGTGTGGCATGGCTCCATCTCTCTACGCATTTCACAGTCCAAGTTGTGTCTGGCTCAGTGAGGAATCACAAAGGTCCAGAAACTGCCATCCTGTGTTTTTAGTTCTCACTGTGTGTAAGGCCTGGAGTAGATGTGTGAGAAGGAGACTGGCACAGCAGGTGCCACGTGTAACCCCAGCTCTGGGAGATGGGGCCCCGAGAAGGTCAAGGACCGTCCACGACTCAGCGAGGTCCTGTCTCCAAAGGCCCAGCAGGGGGTGGGCAGCAAATACTTGAGCTGATCGTTATTTTGTGTAGAGAAATTATGGGGGAACTGGGGGTGGGGGGATGGCACCTTGGACCTGGCACTCTGCAAAGGCTTTTGAGCACTTAGGTTTGAAGTGAAACTTAGTAGGCACCTGAAATGCTGCACCCTTTGAGCCCACGCCTTGTTGGCTGTCTGCTGAGGTCTCCGATGACTGCCTTAGCAATATTCTGCATTACACAGGGAATCCGTTACACAGGGTCCTCAGGAGTGCCTCGGACCAGCCTTCTCTGCTCTTTCTGATTCTGTGCAGAGAAATGGGCATCATTTGGAATACGTACTGCTGTGCCTTAGTATCTTCAGGTAGAGTTCAGTCGGAGGAGAGTCAAGGTGACCTAAACTGTGACATTAAGACTGATTATTCTTCTTTATCCTGTGGCATTTGAAAGATAGCAGTCTTAGCAAGACCAAAATAATCCGGTAGGAACTGGGGAGATAGCTCCACGGCACAAGTGCCTGCTTAGCAAGTGCAAGGTCATGAGTTTGAACCCTGGTCCTGCAAAAAACTAAATAAATAAAAAATAAAACAAAATAATCTGGTAAACTTCATAACAGCAGTCTTTGTAGTGTAGTAAACTAAAATATCGCTGGTTCGCTGCTTTTTGTTCAGAGTGCCTCATTCAGGAGGGAAGAAAGGAGCTTTGTTTCCAAGTGAAAAATCGGCCAGAAGGGCCAGCGAGACAGCTCAGCAGACTAAGCGCTCGTGCAGGGGCCAGGGTTCAATCCCTGGCACTGCATGCCTTGCCTGCCCTACCCCAGTCCCCTGAGCTAGCGATGGAGTCCAGGCATGGTGGCGCATGCCTATGATCCCAGCTGTAGGGAGGCAGAAGACAAGAGCGTCACTACGATTCTGAACTGCGTAGTGAGACCCTGCACACACACAAATAAAAATCAGCCAGGCATGGTGCTGCACACCTGCAGTCCCAGCATCTGAGAGGCTGAGGCAGGAGGATTACCAGGAGCCCCAGGCCAGCCAAGGTTACGTAGCAAGATCCTGTCTCAAAAATAAAAAAAAAACCTGTACGTTAGGCCTCTCCTTTCTATTACACATGAGTTCTGTCTTGATGTTGTTATTATGGCTATATTGTTATGGTTTGGTTTGATTTGGTGTAGGACACAGTCTGCTATGTGTATATATATACACATAGTTCTGGCTGATCTTTAACTGTCTTCGTAGCCCATGCCGGCTTCAAACTTGCAGCGATCCTCCTGCCTCAGCCTCCCTCATGCTGAGATTGTGCACCACTGTGCCTGGCTCTTGTTTTAAACTTTAATGGTATTTTCCAAGGTTTTCTCTCGAGACATGATCATTATCTCCCTTTCAATTTTGCCCTTGCGTATTAATTTTATGCATATTATGCACTTTGTAAAATTAGATCTGCCCTGCAGTGCACAGAAATAATGATAAACGTTAGGGGGTAAAGCGTGTAGGGCTGGCTTATGCACACTCTCTTCTATCACAGGCAGTTGGGTTGGAATTTAATATTCTTTTCATAAAATAAGCTTGTAATAAAAGTTACACACTTGGTCTTTGTCCCTGGTTCCTGGCACAGAGCTCCTATAACCTTTGCAATCTCCTGAGTGATACATACCTGCTGGCTATCACCCCTTCATGCCTGTCCCTCACCTGTCTGTCGCCCGCTCACACCTGCCCCTCGGCTGGCTGTCACCCCTTCATGCCTGCCCCTCGCCTGTCACCCCTTCATGCCTGCCCCTTGTCTGTCTCCCCCTCACGTCTGCCCTCGCCTGTCTGTCACCGTTCACGCCTGCCCCTTGCCTGTCTGCCACCTGCTCATGCCTGCCCTCGCCTGTCCGCCGCTCACTCACGCCCTCTTCTCCTACAGTATCTGACCAAGCAGGTGGAGCTCCTGCGGCAGATGAATGAGCAGCACGCGAAGGTCTACGAGCAGTTGGACGTCACGGCAAGGGAGCTGGAGGAGACCAACCAGAAGCTGGTTGCGGACAGCAAGGCCTCACAGCAGAAAATTCTGAGGTAGAAGACCCAGAATCCATGGAAACCCCAGGGAGGGAGGAGTTAGCCGGTACAATTTGGACTGAGTCGTAGCCGTAGGAGGTTTGGGTTACCAGGGTGTAAAGTTAATTCTTCTCGGAGAGTGGAGATTAACTGTAAGTCCTTTCTGATTAGGAAAGCCCGGCTGAGTGGCCCAAAACCTGCCTTCCCTCACTGTTTGCCGTTAGTCTAACACTCGGCAGCAATGGGCTTCTCTCTGTTCCTCACAGCCTGACAGAAACGATCGAGTGTCTGCAGACCAACATCGACCACCTCCAGGGTGAGGTGGAGGAGCTCAAGTCCTCCAGCGTGGGCCAGAGGCAGCAGGGCGAGTACGAGCAGCAGCCGGCGCCCAGCTTCACCGGCCTGAAGGAGCTCTACGACCTCCGCCAGTAAGAGCCGCTCTCTACGGATTGACGGGCCCTGATGGGCTCAGGTTCTGGTGCACTGCAGGCACTTTTTATTTTTTTAACAAACTAGGTTTGTTTTGTTTTGTTTCTAGGAAAGAGGTTCTTCCTTTCTCAAATTCTTTATTTATTTTGTTTATGTCTTTTTGAAACAGGGTCTCACCGTGCATGCAATTCAGGCAGCCTAGAGCTCACTTTGTAGTCCAGGCTGGTCTCGAACTCACAGCGATCCTCCTGCCTCAGCCTCTCGAGTGCTGGGCTCACAGGCACACACTACCATGCCCGACTTATAAATATTATTTTAAGAAACACCACCTGGCTATTGAATCACCATTATGAACAAAACCACTTAAACATAAAACTAAAGTTCTTAGATGTTAGTATTCTGTATAATTCACTTGGAAAGGCTTGAGAGCATTTATTTCATATTTTTTTAAAATATTTTATTTATTCAGTATAGCAGCTTGGATTTGTAGTGATCCCCTTGTCTCAGCCTCCCCAATGCTGGGATTTCAGGCATGTGCCACCACACCTGGCTTTGGCACACGTGGGGCCCCCCACAGCATGCAGTGCTGGGGATCAAACCGGGTCCTTGTGCTTGCCAGGCAGGCGCTTAGACCATTCAACTATCTCCACAGCATATTTCATAATCTTAAACATGTTAAATCTTAGTTTAAAATTAAAAATACTCCTGACAGTTTTTCTTTTCTTTTCCCCCCGGGGTGTTTGTTTGGTTTTGGTCTTTTTGAGACAGGGTCTTGCGGTGCAGTTGAGGCTGGCCTGGAGCTCACGTTGTGGCCCACGCTGGTCTCGAACTCGGCACTTCTGCTTCCTCAGCCTCCCGAGTGTTGTGATCACAGGCCTGCGCCTCCACGCTGGGCCAGGTGATTCTGGCCTGCAGCCAAGCCCGAGAGCCTGCGCCACTACATTTCCCAGTAAGGCAAATGCCACGAGGCTGGTCTTTGGGATTGCCGTTCTGTAATACTTTCAATGTGTGAGAAAAGAATGAGCCACATTCCTGATTCCTTTCTTGTATTATTTGCCACCCGACACAGTTCCACGTTAGCCTCTGGTCGGGCACCGGCGTGGAGTGGGCTAAAGCCCGCGCTCATTGTCACCGCTCTTCTGCAAGGCTGAGTTGCAAAGGCGCGCACGCGGCTCCAGCCTGGCCTCCCTGCTGACCTGTGTGTCTTCCCCTATTTTCCCCAGACACTTCGTTTATGATCACGTCTTTGCGGAGAAGATCACGTCCCTGCACAGCCAGCAGAGCCCCGAGGAGGAGGAAAACGAGCGCCTGAAGAAGACCGTGACGGTGCTGCAGGCGCAGCTGAGCCTGGAGCGCCAGAAGCGCCTGGCCGTGGAGGAGGAGCTCGGGCTGGTGCTGAAGGAGAACCGTGAGCTGGAGCAGCAGCTGAGAGCTGCTGATGCCTGCGGGGCGCGGGCGCTGGAGCTGGAGGCCGAGGTGGCCGAGATGCGCCGCGCGCTGCAGGCCGAACACCCCTGGGCCAACGGGGTGGAGCGGCCGGCGCTGGACGCCCTGCTGGTGCCCGAGCCCAGCCAGAGCCTGCTGGAGGAGATGTTCCTGACGGTGGCCGACGCCTACCGGAAGCCGCTGCAGCGCAGCAGCAGCGACACGGTGCTCAGCAGCCCAGCGGGCGGCGACGCAGGGCAGGGCCACGAGGAGACCTGCATCCGGCGGGCGCGCGCCGTCACACGCAGGGGTGTCTCCCTGCTGCACGAGGTGGACACGCAGTACAGCGCACTCAAGGTCAAGTACGAGGAGCTGCTGCGCAAGTGCCAGCAGGAGCAGGGCGCCCTGGCACACAAGGCCGTGCAGACCGGCCGGGCCTCCACTAGGGACGCGCTGCGCGCCGAGGCCCTGCCGCCCGAGGAGCTGCCTGCGGCCGCCCCCGAGCCCCCTGGGTCTCCTGCTGCCGCAGCGCCGCCCGAGTACAAGGCGCTATTTAAGGAGATCTTCAGTTGCATCAATAAAACGAAACAGGAAATAGACCAGCAGAGAACGAAATACCGGTCTCTGCCTGCGCACTCTTAATTGGGCCGCCAGCTCCGCCCTCGTCTCCTGTCCCATCCTGTCCCATCCCCGTCATCCCTGCCTCCCTAGAAATGCCACTAGGAGCTGGTGCGGATTGAAGTGCAGCTGCTGGAAGAATGCCAGAAGCCGTGGCCAGCGGCCTGGGGCAGAGCCCAACCAAGCCGAGGGGACCCCATTGCCTCCTTGTGCTGCTGCTCAGAACTAGAACGGCAGGGCCTCTGCCCAGCGCCTCTAGAAACGCTGCTGACGACTGCAATCAGTGGGAGAGTGTCCAAGAGAAGGCAGGAGTCTGATCCAGACAAAAGGACGTCACACTTCTGCGGCTTGCGTTCTGTCACGCCTGCCACCACTTGAGCTGTGGACGACACACAATCCCAGTGTAACTGAGCCCAGCGTCGCAATGGCATCAGCGGCCCTCGCGGGCCTGCTCACCCGCATCTAGATGTTTACTTAGACGTAGCTTTTAGGATAGGTGACTGTCTAAATTTTTAATTTCCTTTCTCAAATTCAAACTAAAGAACAAAGACCAAACCCCTTCCTCTTAGGTGCTGTGAGCTGGTTTTTATCATTCCTAGAAATAGTTTCGACTTGCCCCGGAAGTGCTTTCTTACTGCTTTATTAAGCAGCACTGCTGTTCCTGACTGTGGAAATATATTTGTCTTCTTACATGCATACTTTTAATTTAAAACTATTTAAGAGAACTGAAGTTCTGATTGTTGTATATATTTTTCTTAAAGCCAAATAAAGCTACCTATGAAAATAAATGGACCTCTGATTTTATGTACACCCTTTCATTGTTAAAATCAAATGAATTGTTTCTTCCAGCATGTCTAGAAAGGGTTAGTAGTGATTTTCCCCCTATTTTGTCAACAGAAAACTTGGGAATATGAA
>PVKN010036770.1:0-11377 GCA_004027915.1 Capromys pilorides | reverse complement strand
CTGGAAAGCTTACAAATGTATCTGACAAAATAGAATTTATTGCTCCTTTTTTTTCATTCTGTAGAAGCCTATAACCTTTTAAAAACTCAAATTGGATTAATGATATAGCTCTGTGTCTACATATCCTCAACCAAATGGAAAATTAGAGCAATATCTGAATAAATCAAAGCAAAAACAAGTGTTTATAATTAATAACTTGTGTAGAATTATCAAATGCCCTCATCTTCCAATCTCAGAATTACCCACTGTGAAATTTATAGGCCTGGATCCCTAGGTCCATCCATTTAGCAGCGGAAGGGGAAATGTAATTCAAAACTCTGATGTTGAACAAAACTCTAGTCCCGGTAAGTCAGTTTTGAGATGGGCTGAGTTATGTGATGTTATGGAATTTTGAAGAAATTTGAAAATATTATTATTATTATTATTGTAAAAGTTAATCTCTTCCTGGATGCAGAGGTATTTATCATCATGAAGTATTGCAGATTAGAAGAATAGGCTTCCCTCAGCTGAATATTGAAATGTTTCCCCTGTGAGGAGAGACCATCTATAGACTTGCTCCAGTCTCCTTCATTGTGAGCCATGGCTCCTTTGGGGCTCATGTAGATGCATGCCCATTCTGCCACTGCTGCGTGGAGGTTCCACGTGGACCCGCAAAGGAGGCTGTGGTTCTCCTGCTTGACTTCAGGTTTTTGTTGGCTGAAAAGCCTCAAGTGGAAAGGACTGAAGTGGTACACATTATGCATAACAGGCGTTGTTTCCTTTGCCAGCTGATCCCAGGTGTTTTCTTTTTCTATAATTTTATTGATTGATGATTGATTTAATGTATTCAGTACAAGGTCTACAGGGTCTCACTACACAGATCAGGCTTGTAGTGATTCTCCTGTTTTCAGCCTCCCAAGCACTGGGATTACAGTTGCATACCACCACAACCAGTCTCAATCACTGTCTCAGGGTGCCCCAGGGGCGGGGCCTGCATGACATGCTTGGGATTGAATCCTTGTCCCTGCACGTACCTCAGTCTGCTGAGCTATCTGGCTGGCCCCTCCCAGGCATCCCCGCTCCCCAGACCAGGTTCAAACTCATGACCGTGTACTTGCCAGTCAGGCACTTGTACAACGGAGCTATGTCCCTAGCCCAGGTGTTTTTGATTTGGGGATGACGTTTTTCTCCTGTTTGCCTTTGCATGCACTTGTGATGTAGACCCTCTTTTCTTCTTGCTAAGTGTTTTTTGTTTGTTCGTTTGTTTTTGTTTTCCAAATGCAGGCCAACTCTGGTTAAAATGCAGTTCTAAATTTTTGCTCCTGGTTATGTATAAAATTTCGTGTGTATTTGAAGACTTCATTAACAATAACCTGAAACTTGAGTCAAGATTAGGAACACATTTCATGTGGTATGCATCACAGTGATTCCCCACTCTAAAACTAGTTTGAGTGCATGTAATATGCATTATCTGCCTCAGTAGACAGAGATCTGCCACATATGGTTATTTCTTTCAGTCTGGAACACTGTCCATAACTGGCACTTGTTACAAACCAGCCAAATGAACGAATGTCACGATAAGTAGTTTTAGATGGGGCAGTGTCAAATAGCTAATCATGCATTAAAGGAACATTAATGCAAAATCATGATGAAAGTTTGTAGTTGAATATTAATTGGGCATTATCTTTAATATAATAAACAAATTAAAATAAACAACAACATATTTATAAATTATTATTATTATTTTTTATTTTTGTTTTTATGGCTGGCTCAGCCTGCCCTGGGGGTGGGGCTGATGCAGCATGTGGTGCTAGGAATTGAACCGTGGTCCCTGGGGTTCCCTAAGCTTGCCTAAGCAGGAGCTTTAGACCACTGAACCATCTTGCTGGCCTGATATTTATAAATTATGATCTTTTAAAAAATAAGCTTTAATTTTTATTCTCTCATTTTTTGTGTGTATATATATATATATATGTGCTAGGAATTGAACCCAAGATGACATGAACTACAACTCTAGCATTTATTTTCTTACCGTTTTTTTACATTGCAGGAATTTTTCCTTGAGATTTGTACTAAATTTACATTCTAAAGCAAAGGCACTATGGCATGATAAGGATACAGTGATAAAATTTAGTGCTGACCCCATATAATGAATTTCGGTAAGCCATTTCTAACTATTGTTCCATTTCATGTTCAAAATAAAGATGAATGTATCTGTATACATTTCAGTGACATTCAGTAGCTTTAAATAGTCCCCTTACGTAGCAGGATCCTGTACTTCCTACTGGAGGAATATATCTGCTCCAGCAGCAGTCAGGGGCATCTTGAGTTCGCAAAGAGAAGCATAATTCCATTCGGTTCAATAGACATATATTGTTTAGCAAATTTATGAGTCTCTGGATATAGGAAAGTGAATAAGGCCTTGATACTTTTATGGAAGAACTCACAATTAAGTTTATGGAGAAAAATATAATCAGTTACCTAGAAAGGGTAAAATTTTAAGTATCAACAAATGCTTGTTAAGGATGACTTTTTCTCTGACACTGTATTAGATGGCAGTAAAGTGCTGTGAACAAAATACTATGGAAACTATTTAACCTTGACTTTGCAGGGAGGTGGGTGGGTTCTGGGTCAAGACTCACTTTCTACTAGGCAAAGATATGATATTTTGGACTCGCAATGAAAGGGCCTGGGGCTGGGGAGATAACTCTGCAGTCCAAGCACCTGCCTAGGAAGAGCAAGGACCCGAGTTCCATCCCAGTACCGCACCTCGTGCTGAACCCTGTGTGTGCCATGCTGCCCTGAAACCAGGCATGGTGGTGCACCCCTGCAATCCAAGCCCTGAGTAGGATAGACAGAAAGATAGATCACTATGAATCTGAACTGCGTAATGAGATTCTGTATCAAATAAATAAATATTTTAATAAAAGTGTCTGAGACACATTTTAAGATTTTTAAACTCAAAATATAAGAAAGGAACATTTTTGGTCAAATAATAGGTCTTAATATGTGATATTAATATGTTGTTCTGTATACCAATATACCTGTAAAATGTATTTGTAGTGTTTCCAATGATATAAAGTCTCACAAAGGCATAAAGTGCCTAGAGTCCTTGAAAGTCATGGTTATGGTCTTGACTAGGAGAAGGTAAAAACCCCAAAGAGAGGAAAAGCTTCAAAGGGCCTAAACTGAGCTTTGGATCAATAGAAATAGTTTACTGGTTGAGAATAGAAAGATGAGCTAAAGTCAAGGTCCAGATTATAAAAGCACATCATAAACAAGTCAGAGATGGATGAGATATCACCAAGTTAATAGAGTGTTCAGTTCAGAGGACAGAGACAAATGCATGTTCCATATATATTAGACAGTGTGTGACTCTTCTGAGAATGGGAGATAAGGCATCTGTTCTCAAATCTCTAAGATGACTTAGAGGTCAGAGTTGACCATCAGATTGTTCAAGTCACGGAAACAATTTAGGGAAGCCCTTGTGCGTGAAGACTCATTTCTTTGTCCATGTGATGACCTTAGGTACAGGGGAAGAGGCAATGCAGTTTGGAAGCTGTCGTGAAGCCTGAAATGTGTTTTGCTTATAACTAGTATCAATTTGTCAATATTTGCTTTACTGTTCTTCAGTCATAGTTTTTTCTTCTTTATGGTGCTGTGCCACACCTGCACACCCTCCACACATAGTTTCAACTCCTGAGTAGAATGATGTAACCATACTGACACCCAGAAATTCACTCAGGATTAGTTCAATAGTTTTGTCAAAAGCCAGTTTCTTAAGTGTATTAAGTGAAAGTGTTTCTTCAGAAATGAATAAACATTCCTTTATCAGGATAAATTCAAAACCACATGTGACAGTAATAACACAACTCATATTGAAGAATTTCTTTAGTTATCTTCAAAATTTTAAAACATAAAACAAACCTTATTCTGGTGTATACTATTGATGCAATTCCATTTCAGCTTTAATCAAGAAAAGAGCATGTTCTTTGATATGTTCTGCACACTATGTTCATTTCCATCTTTTCTTTCACTTCACGCGATGAAAAATAATTTCTCCTCTAATTTGTTTTGAAAGGATAACAGTAAGGCTACTTATATTTTCCTTGTTGTTATAAAAATTGTAGTGAATAGTAGGTGAGCTGGTGAATTTAATTTTTCAACTAAGTAAACATGCACATATTAAATTCTCTGTCATACATATAACCAGGCCTTTAATTAGAAAATGAAGGAAACATAATTCTAAGTATTATGAAGATATATTGGGCTTCTGGTGGTTAGCACATCTAGGGAGATGAAGTAACTCAATCAGAATGCCCATTCCTTGGCTTTATCCTGATGAAAGCTTTGGCCAATCTATTTTACTTAGACCATAGGAGAGCCACTATAAATAAATATGATGAATCAAAATCACAGACTTCAAGTTGAAAGCAGCTACTCATATGAGAAAGTAGTAGGACTACTGGTTTTGTAATCTCCAAGTTTTAACTTTATATTTTAAGTAGACCTCTGCCATTAAAAAGAATACATTTCCACTCATTTGTGAACCTGAAACTTGCATTAGAAAGGCAGAAAAAAAACACTCATAAAAAGTGAATGATTAATTTTCATGTGATATTTGTTTGGTAATTGAAAAAAATCCCACTAATCTCTAGGTACTCCCATATAAATGTAACTTTTGCACTCAAAAAAGTATTGGCTTGGTAAAACATTATGTTAAAGCAGTATATCTCATACTGCACAAAGCAGGACGCACTCTGACAAATTATATACACTTGCGAAGGATATAAACCCAGTATAACACAGTGTTATGTAAGTGACAGTACTACACTCTCTAGCAGAGAAGAAAGGCACTGAATTTAAGGGTTAGGGGGTCATTACAGGCTATGTCAATGAAAATTTTACCTCACTCATCAGAGTTGATTTTTAAAACCTGGATTGTTCAAAGTAATCTGGCTAGATTTATCAGTGTCTGAGATTATGGAATTTTTACTTATCCTCAAGGATAAGTATATGCATTTTCTTGCGGTAGTTTCCTATTAGCTATATTTATAGGTAGACAATCATGTCTCTCCTAAACATATATATTAAAATGAAAGCAATACAGTGAAATATATTTTGAAACATGTTTTGTTTTTGTGATTTTTTTCTATAGCTTTAATTTCATAGCAGATATGTAATAAAACATTGCTAGTCATATGTATTAATTACTGGCTTATTTAGATGTACTTTTATCTTGCACCTGTCAAGGACTATAATGCTATTTGCTTTACCTATTTTAATTTGCTTTGTATATGAGAAAGTCCTTCGTTGTCAATCATCTCTGTGGCTTCTGCTTCCCATTCCTGCCCTAATGGCCACTACACCAGCTGCCATGAGGGTTGGGTGGTGCCGGGACATAGCTAAGCCACAAAGCTTTTGATCAGCATGCACGAGGGTCCTAAAAATCAATCCTAACTACCAAGTCCACCATCAGGAAAAGGGTAGCAAATACAGGGACACAAATCAAGCAGTTCTTTTTTTCTTCCTAAATGATAGAAAAGACCTCAGATATTGACTTAGAAATTCCTTTTTTTTTTTTTTTTTTTGTACTAACAATTGAACTCAGCACCTTGGTGCTTACCAAGCAAGCACTGTGCTGTCGAACTATATCCCTAGCCTCTCAAATATTGATTTAAATTTTACATAACTTGTAAAATAAATATATCATTTAGGTGTTGGAAAAAGTTACTAGTTCCTCGTGTTTAATTTGCAGTGTAAGGTATAGAGTGAATTAAAGTCAAATTTTCTCACAATTTTTAAAGCAAATGTGTTAATTAAATCTTATTAACTAAGCATCTGCCTTCCTCTATGTTTGATGTGATGAGATTATAAAAAAGTGTAGGATTATATTCCTGTGTCAGATAGGATTAGAGAGTAAAGCTTTGAGGAAGATTAAAAAGCACAAAATGACTCTACATTCATGAAAATGGAATAAAATTCAGCTGTTATCTGATGAAAGCTATAAATATGCAACCTTTTATTTGTAAATATAGGTTGTATATTTGCACCTGTGGTTATATAAATCATAATGAAAACATAAGGACATACACCTAAAAGTGACAAAAAGTAATTGAAACAATCTATGTGAACTCATTTAATGAATAAATGGATCTCTAAATTCCATGTGGATATTCCTATAGTAAAACTCCTGATTAACAGTAATTTGAAACATTTTAGCGATGATTTCTTTTGTTTGTATTTTTGTAACATCTTTTGGGCCTCCTGTTTGGTAGCTCAGAAAAATGTACTGAGCTTAAGTTGGTCATCCGGGCTTCACAGGTATTTTACTGTATATTATGCATATTTAAAGAAATTCAAATGATGGCTGGTTCTCTCAAATTTTGTATAGTGCGGCTAGTGTCGTGTTTTGCTTTAAAACATATTTTCAGTTCTAAAATCCCCGCAGTACTGCCCTCCTGCAGTGACTCGCTTTGTAGGAAAATACTTAAAGAGGAATTTAAACTTAAAGCATGCAATTTCAAACACATTTTCTTGTGTCAAATTTTGACACTGACCTTTTAAAACATGTAAGCTGGGACTTTTCTCTTTAATTATGTTGCTTCTTTTAAATTAAACTTATAATGCAATTCTTTACAAAATAGAGTAATGTTTTGCAATGAGTCTTATTTTACTTGTCTTGGGTTTGAGGAGCAGAAAATGCATAGGCTTGCGTGCATGTTTAAATGAGAGTTCAAGATTTCTTTGAAGTATCTTTTCCTCTTCATTTCAGCAGTCAAAGGCAAAGTACTTGCTCCAAACAGTGATGGTGTATGAATATCTATATCTATATCTGTATCTATATCTATATCTATTCCTTATATATTCCTTCAGATAGTCCTAAAGACATGAGATTTCTTTAGTAAATCCGAGGCAGGGTGTCCCTGTAAACAGATAGAAGAGAAAATAATCTAGTCAGTAAGGCATTCATCAGAATGATCTAGGAAATGTGCACTTCTTGGAGTTGAGTCTCTCCACACTTGTTATCAAAGCCTTTGCTTCCATTCCAGTAGAGAAGAACCCTGTCAGTTGCTTCCCCATGGGTTATCATATCACTGCATTCCTCTGTTGCATTACCAGAAATTCAGCTCACAAACCAAAAGAGTGCAGATGGGACGGATCAATGTGAGTTATTGAACATACTGATCATTGCTAGGTATTTATTATTTGGATGTTCAGCCTCTTCTTTTAAAATTACAGTGAAGTCATATTGAGAAATAAAACCATGGCTGAGGTTATAGAAGAAAACAGGACTTGAAATTAGATGCTTTGGATAAGGGGCCGGGGCACATATTCACTCAAGAGTGGTAGTTGGCTGGTTGGTCACACCCTGGTACTTATAGTGTCTCTTTTTTTCTTTCTTTCTTTCTTTCTTTCTTTCTTTCTTTCTTTCTTTCTTTCTTTCTTTCTTTCTTTTTTTCTCTCTCTCTCTCTCTCTTTTTGTATTTTAGGGAAGAGTCTACAAGGTGTTCAGGGTCTCAAAGTCTTAGTGATCTGCCTATGTGCAGCCTCCCAAGAGCTGCGATTACAGGTGTGTGGCATCACGCCCAGTCTCAATTGCCCCCTCAGCACACTCTGGGGACTGGACCAGCATGGCAGGCCTGGGGATCAAACCCCAGCTGCAGCACCTGATTGCAGGCACTTTAACCTGCTGAGCTATTTGGCTGGCCCTTTGTAGTGTTTTTCTGTTTCAAGATGTTACGAGGGACCGTGATTTCCTTAATTTCTGAGGCTTTTATTCATGGTGCTCCAAACTTTTAAATTCTTTTCTGTTTCTTTATACTGGCTTGTGGATTATTATTATTATTATTATTATTATTATTATTATTATTATTTTGAATCCAATAATTGGACTCAGGACCTTTTGCTTGCCAGGAAGTGGGGGATTACATCATTGAGCTATCTCCCCAGCCTTTTATGCTGTTTGTTACGTTATTTCAAGATTTAACTTTTAAGGTTTTAGTTTAGATATCAGTGCATCCTAATATTAAAAAGGACCCCATTTCACATCAAACATTTGGTTTCTACTTGTCCTTTTGTTTACATGTGTCTGTTTTAGAAAGGCCAGTAAGCAAGTAGGTGAAGAAAGATGCATGTTAGAAATGATACGCAGTAAATAGAACATGAAGGACTTAAATAATTTTCTGAAGAGCATGTATTTTTTATTCCCATTGGTTTTCTCCTCTGAGATGAGTATTCTTACTCTGGGAAAACAAGCTGATCAGAGACTTGCTTTATTCAGGATGTTGTGGAGCTTTGTTTGGAGGGTTTTTGTGGTTGGTATGTTTCGTTTTCTTGGACCAGGCATGCACACACTATTGTCTTGTTCTGTTTCTGCCTGGCAAAGAGTGGCTGAGTACCTCTGATTGTTCTCCCTGCTTCCCACTCTGGCCCCTACAGCAGTCTATTTTTAAAATCATTGCCACAGCATTTCTTTTCAAGCATAATTCACATGGCTCTTCTGCTTGGAACTTTCCTGTGACTTTCCATCTGCATCAGAGTTAACGCCAAAGCTTCAAGGTCCTGCACGACGTGGATTCTTCTCTTGCCTGGTGATTTCCCACCTCATTCCTCTTGCTAAATCAGCTCCTGTTCTACAGGCCTCTTCCCTGTTCCTGCAACACAGCCAGCTCCCTCACGGCCCAGGGTCTGCACCTGCCTGGCTCTCTGGCCATTGCCACCCCAGTCTCCACTTAGCCTCCTCAGTTTCCTTGAAGGCATCTGAGCAACACACTCCTCCTAGCCACCCACCTGGAAAGAGGATCTGTGTCCCACATCCCCTACTTAAGATAGTGATGTGGTGTGTGTGTGTGTGTGTGTGTGTGTGTAGTATTTCCCTATTTGACTTATTTCTCTCTCATTCTTTTAACTTCCAGGAGGTTAGATATTTTTGTTGAGTTAAAGGGGGGAATTATTTACTGTTTCTCAGCTTTTATATTTCTAGGTGTCATGAATCCAAAGGACAGCTTCAAGGTCAAATAAAACATGCCTTTTCTCCTCAAGACATGAAGCTGGCTGTCTTTAACTTCCAAAGACCAGAAGAATCTTTTCTCCTGCAAGGAGAAAGGTTTCTTTCCCACTGAAGACAACTCAACAATTCCAATTACTATAATTAACTCTCTACGTGTATATATATATATATATATATATATATATATATATATATATATCTGTGAATATAACAATCTTTACATTTGTCACAAAGACTGGAAAAGCAGAATTTACTGATAACATTTTAAGAGGCGTCTACCAGGTCCTCGCTTCAGACCTGACACTTCGGAGTAGAGAGTTTGAATTAGCACGCGGAACACTCAAGTGCTTGGGGAAAATTCTTGTTGTTGGTTTAATCATTCCAGGAAACCAGACCTGAAGGAAAAGTCCCATGACTAACCAAGGTGCATGTAGAGTCCTGAAAGCCAAGGGCTTATTGGGAGGGAGGATTCCGAGACACCTAGTAATAAGGTTTTCAACCTCTTTCCTTTTCCTCTACCTGTAGATATAAAATTTAATCTTGTCAATGTTTGTATGATTATTCCCATTCCTTACCATTTTGGGTTTGCTTATCCTTTTGGAAAGAAAACGACAGTTTTCAGGGAACATAATTATTGTCACTACAGTAAAAGCCGAGGTGGCTAGACTGTGTTTCACAGAAATTAAAATAACAATGAGTAATTTTTGAGGGCAAAATGTCTCTTGTTCCTGATGATGGTAGTCCATGCGTCATAGTGGTTAGGCCTTCTAGGTTAGTCCCATTATATATAAGACCTTCATTTATACAGTTTCTTCTAGGGGAGAAAATCATCACCAAGACTGTGAAATGTCACAGGGAAAGTATACCTGACTGTCAGTGCTGCTTGGCTGAAGGTAGACGCTCAAGTGTTCGGGCAGAGTAGACCTAGATGGTTTAGATAGGCTATGATTTCAATGTGTTACATAAAGGTGCGTTAAAATATGTTTACGCTTTCATTCTCTTAGGATCTGATAGTGTTTGGGTGGATTGTGTGATTAAGTGCAGATGGTGTTGTGCTCATAAAAGAATTGTACTTTGTTAGGGAGACACTGAATAAAGTAAAAATAGACTCTGTGGCTGTTTGCTAAGGACAAGTTAAATGACTAATTTTCAGATTGTCTATCCCTGCCATTAAACTGATGAAGGTGTTATGTTATGATAGTTTTTTGAATAATTAAGTTAAAATTGGTTATGAAGTAATTTCTTTAGCTGAGCGTTTGTTCAGCTACGTTTCAATGTATAGAACTTTTTCTTCTGCAAGTTATGTTGAACACAGGCTCGCAACTGTGCTTGAGGAGAGATTAGTCTCTTGAAAAGTAAATGTTTGAGAAAATGGTTTTGGGGGTTTTTGAGAGAAGTTGGAAGTAGATATGGTTAGTTGGACCTCTTTCTGTGGAAGAGAAACTAGAGGAATCATTTTTACAAAAAAGTTCAGAACAGGAAGCATGGCTGAAGCCGTGTGGAGCACATACACCAGTTAAGGTGATTTAAAGACCATCGTGGGCCACATATTAACATTTTGGTTCAGGATGGATGGATGCATCCCTTACAACAACGTAAGAAAGCTGAACTGAGGGCAGGCCAGAATAGCTCAGCGGATAAAAGCACCTGCTTAGGCAGAGTGCAGCGGCTGGGGATTGATCCCCGGCCTACCCTGCCGGCCAGTCCCCTGGACGCCCTGAGATGGTGACCGAGACTGGGCGTGGTGCCGCACCTCTGTGATCCCAGCGCTTGGGAGGCTGAAAACAGGAGTCTGATCTACATAGTGAGACCCTGTAGAGCCTGTGCTAAATACATTAAAAAAAAAAAAAGGAGAAAGCTGAATGGCCTAGGTTTGTAGAAGTGCACTCTATGGCATTTTCCAAGTTGTGGTTGCTTACAGACCCATTTCTCAGAGAAAATCATGATGATTAAAACATGTATGTCTTAGTGGAATCTTGAAGTCTAATAAAATCAGTAAGGATAGTGTATAAGCAAGCCGAAAGTGCTGAATAGGGCATGGCTTAACAAGAAGACTAATTCTGTGAAACTTTTCAGTTCCCTGATTTCTATAGCTTGAGTGGAATATTCTTTTGCTATTAAAGGAGAAACACCACAAAAATACAGAAAAGAAGAGAAATTTGTGTAGTCACTTTCAAAATAGACCAAAGGTTGCAAAAGACATAATGAAATAAAAGGTTTTTGTTTTTGTTTTGCATAAAAAGAATATTTCCATGTATAGGTAAAAAATAAGAAGCAAATAGCAACATATTAGGAAATAAAAATGCTGTACTAATTTGAATGCATCTTCGTATGTAAGTGTGAAGTCTTGCAAAGCCACTCTTACAAAAAGGAGTATTTTTGACT
>PVKN010036769.1:0-11376 GCA_004027915.1 Capromys pilorides | reverse complement strand
AAAAAAAACCTCACTGCCAAAAGGAGAGAAAATTGCAATCTTTAAATAGATCAGGATGCATGTATATGCCACATAGGGCAAAGAAATAGTTTGAAGCCATGGAAATTTACTCAACAATTATCTTTAAACTTGAGGGTCGTGTGAGGCTTCCACTTATCTAGTAGGAATATTAGTAGTGGTTTCTTACTAAAATTGTCTTATATGAAAGACAATGGAATTATTTCAAGATACTTACTTTTGATTTATGAGTCCCAATGTCTTCTGACTTGCCTTGTCCCTAGAGAGAAATCTGCTGTCATCTTTCTATTTGTTCTTCTATATGAACAAACATTTTTAAAAATGATTTTGAGCCAGGCAGATGAGGAAAGGCCTTGCTCCAGTCTCACATAGGCCCTGAATGCCGCTCCCTCTGAGCCTTCAGTCAGCTCTTCTGTCTTACCCTCCGTCATTTCCTCACTCACGTACACCCACTGTACTCAGCAGCACATTCAAGGCAGATGTGTTGTAGATCTGATTTCTCCTCTGTCCAGTACTGGCCCTCTCAACTCTGCATACTTGATCCCCTTAGACTCTCAGCTGCACATCTTCAACTGAGGGAGTTTGCTCTGCCTTGGTTTCCCCTCTTGAGGCATAGCCTGGAAACTCAGGATAGTAAGAATTTTTAAGGCTTATATGGTTTATCCCCCTTCTCTCTCAAAGGTCAAAGTCCTTCCCTGGCTGCTGTCCATTGTCTTGCAAACTATTTAATACATGTATATTGACTTCTTTGGTCATACAGGTATATCTGCAGCCTGTTACTCCAATTTGGCAAAAAGTCCCCAGTGCTCATGTGATTAAAGTCTCAGCATCTCCCAATTCCATGAAGCATCTTAGTTACTTTTCTCCCATTGCTGTGATAAAATGCCCAACACTCAGAAATGAGAAAGAAAAGGTTTATTTAGTTCACAGTTTGTGGAGGTTTCAGTCCATGCCTGGCTGATTCCAAGTCAGAGCAGCACATGGCAGAGGGTAGCCATTCATGGCAGTAGAAAACAGCAAAGACCAAAGGGAGAGCAGCAGATGCAGCTGCTAGCTTACGCTCTTTCCCCTCCTTACATTTGTATGTAGATTATCTACCCCAGGGTGGATGTAGCACTCACACCCGAAATCCCAGCATTGGATCAAGAATTAATCACAAACTCTAGAAGCCTCCTGATTGACTACATGAGGAGTTTTGGGGGGACACTTAGACACAAAACATAACATGTAGTGTACGGTACCTCCTCAAACTATAGGGAATATACACCTAGCACACCCTTCCACACATAGAGAGAATGTATTAGTACTTCACAATAACTCTTAACCAGTAGTCACTAAGGCTATATGCTTGCATGAACATGAATTTTAATAGCTTTAACCAAGATGATACACTTTATCAAGTTTTGGGGAAAAAAATTCTTATATGAAACCTCACTGATCCAAAAAGTGACTGACTATATTACAACGAGTAGAGATAAAAAAGAATTATAACCTAGAAGCAAAGGAGTGAAAAGATCAAAGTATGATTTAATTCTAAACCTTATACTTGTGCTCTGCACTTACCTATTTCACTGCTAAGAATGTTCTCTAAATAACAAAATAGAACCCTTCAAACATTCAGCCTATCAGGCAAAGAAAGCAAAAGCTGCAAAAAATCCTGTAAAATCAGCCAACCTAAGACTCGCTCATGATTTCCTGACACAAGACGATGTTATTAAAATCAGACACTGAGTATTATGGAAACATCAATTTGTGCAGAGAGAGAATCTCAGAATCCAAAGGTTTCCATGGAGAAGCTCAAGAGCAACAGTGCTGGGATCATGAACTCTCACCTAACCCAAACGAGGAGGGCTGCTTTACTGTTCATCCCTCCCAAGATCCGAGATAAGCCAAGCAGGTAGAAAGAAATGCTCCCTTTTTGCACTACTTAGCAGACAAAGGCCTCATTCTTTTCCATTTTCAATTAAAAAAATCCTAAGACTCCGGCCTCAGCAGAAGCCACCCCAAGGTCCCGGCTAGAAAATGTATTCCGCTGACACTCCAGCTTCTTTCTGTCACCACAGACACACACCACTGACCTCTGCTCCCTACTATATATAGCAAGACCCGTTCCCTTTGATCAGCGGGTCTGGGCTGTGTTTTGGAAACAGCTGGCTGTGACACACTAACAGGTCATGGAATCAGTTTAACACATTATGACTAGTTGTTCTTAAAGTGACATAAAATGCAAAGAAAAAACTACAGTACATCACAACAGCGAGGGCAATATTTTTTCATGAAATTTCCTTTTTCAACTTCATGTGTGTATGAGTGCTTGTAAATACCAGATTGTAATGAGAAGTATGCCTTTTACTGTGGGTTATGATCAAAAGAATTTGAAACCCACTGGTCCAGAAACCATGAAGCACTCTGTGTTTAAGTGTTGGTAGGAGTGGAGATTCATGTAACCTTTGCTTACCATGCCAATGTCACTTAAATACTTAATCCCAAGAAAACATCCATAGGCACACAAAAATATAGCAAACAAAGCAAACAAAAAGCTTGGTAGTGTAATATTTTCTATAACACCATTTATAAAATTGAAAAAAATTATATAACCTGAGGAACTGGTTGAGTGAATTATACCTACATGATAAATGGCACTAATCATTAAAATTTACTGCATAGAGGTTAGCTGAAAGATGATTCCTGTCAAATCTTATGTGCAAATAGAAGATTAAAATATTTCAAACATACACAATATGAAGAAAGAATATGGGACAAAAACTCAGTCATCTCTGAGCAGTACAACTGTGGCATATATTTGCCTTCTTCTTTGGGCTTTTTTGTGTTTTCAAAATCTTCTTCAATGCATTGCTTTTGTATTAGTAAACATAATACAATAAATGTGATTTAAAATCTGCTTTATTCATGAAGAAAAGCTGCTTCCCCAGATGATGCTGATGATAGGCAACAGCAGCAAACAGTAAAGTTAGCAATTGAGAAAACCAGGATTTCACAAGCTGGGTGGTCACAGTGGAGAGGTAAACATCAGGTGACAGATTCACCCAGGTCTTGCTGAACTGTACAGTGATTTCCCATCCTCTGCTCTTCTAAAGTCCCAGCTCCTAAAATGGATGCATGACATCAAGATCTACCCCCAAGAGGCCGGAGAGATAGCTCCATGGCACAAGTGCCTGACTGGCAAGTGCAAGGTTGTGAGTTTGAACCCCAGTCCCGAAAAATATAAAAGAGTTCACCAAGATCTACCCTCAAGAAATAAGTTGTCAAAATGGGCGCCTTGCTGCAAACATGCATGGCCAGAGTAACTATAGTTGTATTCCTAAAATAAAGTGTTTGGGGGATAAAACAAAAAACAATAATAACAAAGCAAGAAAAGATCAAAGCAAACAAATTTTGTGGCTTAATCCCAAGTTTTACGGACAGGAAGAAAATGGATAGAAGCACTCATTCACTCATTCATTCACTCATTCATTCATTCATTCCTTCATTCCATCATTCAATCTATTAGCCCATCAGCTGGTGATCACTCAGTCCCCAGCTGCTTACTGAATACACCACACTATCATCAGCCTTAGGCTATCATGTTGAGGATTAGTCCTGCCCTCACAGGCCTGCCTCAATTTTCTCCTTTGTAAAATAACAGTCAGAAGGTACCACTGATGTCCTAAGTGCCTACCACATGCCCCGCCCTGCCCACATGAAGGCTTCATCTCTGTGAACACAGTCAGTGGCACTGTGGTCCTGGGGCTTATCGGCAGACCCATGTGCTGGCCACAGATAGCAGGTGACTGTGTAGGCAGGGCGCTTCCAGTCCTCCGGGTCCAGTTCATTTCTCTGGTCCATGCTTTCTTCCTCAGCACCCTCAATTGGACTCTGCCCCTGTCTCCCTTGTGTCCCTCATCACCACATCCCTAGCTTCACTGTGTGTGCAGGTGTCCCCTGTCTGTGATATCTGATATAATAAGAAACAGTCGTTTGGTCTTTATCCATGGTCCTGGTGCAGAGCTCCTAATATAATACAGTAAATATATACTTGGTCTCCGCCTTCAGTTCCTGATACACATCTCCAGAGAACCCTGTCATCTGCATGGTAGGGGTGGGAGGAGCACTTTTTGTGCTAATATTTGGTCTTTGGCTCTGGTTCCTGACCTAGAGTTTTTAAGTTCTTTGGAATTTCCTGGGTGTTAGGAGATCTTTTGCCCTAATGAGGCAGTGGGCTCCTGGACAGCTTCAGGATCGGGGGGGTGGGGGGGTGGGGGGGGCAGGGGGAATGGCTCATGCTGGAGATCAAGCCACAGTAAGGAGCTTGGAAACCTCATCGTTTCCATCTTTGAAGAAGGGGAGAGGGACAGGAACTCAGTTAATGACCCTCATGCTCATATGACAAAATTTCTGCAATAAACCCTATAATATGTGGTCAGAGAATTTGGTGAACATGCCCACCTTCTGGGAGGGTGGTGCACCCTGACAGAGCAGCGACTTCAGTCCTTGGGACCCTTCTAGACCTCAGCCTATGCATCTCTTTATCTGGCTGTTCATCTGTGTCCTTTGTCAAGTCCTTTATAATAACAGGGGAATGTGTTTCCCTGAGTACTACAAGTTGTGATTGCAGATTATCCAACCATTTCCCCTTGCTGTTACAAACTACCTAAGGTTCGGTGTTTTAAAAGGAAAAGAGGTTTATTTAGCTCACAGTTTTTGAGGTTGAATGTCAAGAATTAGGTGGCCCTATTATTTGGCCTCTGGAGAGGGCCCCTGGCTGTGTCATATCATGATGAGTGACGTCACATAGCAGAAGCTTGGTCAACGCCAGGGAGTGGTACATATAGAAAAGGAGCCAAGGGCAGAGAAAGAAAAGCAAGCAAGTGAGCCCAGGAAACCTAACTGTCTTTATAATAACCTGCTCTCACACTAAATCACCCAGTCCTTCAAAAACTAATCCCACGTCAGGAGAGCTAACACTCTCTCAAGAAAAATATTAATTTATTCAAGAAAGCAGACCCTTCATGATCCCTAGTGCCTCCTCTTGATGGCCCCATTGCCTTAATGTCATCACATTGCGGAATCAACCTTCAACATGAGTGTTGGGGAGGACAAAACATAGAAGACATCATGGGTTCTGGAGGAAGATGACACATCTGGATGATCACACACAGCTCTACTCAGGCCCCTGCCTTGGGTTGGGGCCTCCATCAGGGTGACACACATCTGAACAGGTTCAGTGCCCCAACAGGTCCTGGTTCTTCCCTGGGAGAGCTGCTCCTGCCTGAGCAGTCACTTCAGGTCTCACCTCCCACCTGCTAACCTAACCTTGCCCTAACCCAGGGTCCCTGGATTCTGGCTGCAGCTGCTGCCTACCTATGCTGAAGGCACAGCCAGATCCTGGAGCTGCAGGCATTAGGGCCCCCTGATCTGTCAGTGCACTGAGGAAGCTCGCAATGAGCCATGCCCTGGCTGTCCTGAAGGACCAGGGCTCTTGGCTCAGCCATGCCCCAGGGCCAGGGCTCATTTTATTCTCCACCTTTTTCCTTTCTGATGGAACTCCCACACACAATCCTTCAGGAACAAAGTAAACATGTCCTTCTTCTCCTCCTCCTCCTCCTTTCCCTCTTTCTTTTCCACCTCCACCACCAGCATCACCACCACCATCATGGGCTTAGCATCTTAGGAGAGCAATCATGCTGGCTTTTGAATAAGCCAACACCAGAGTTCACATGGGGAGAAACCCTCCACTTTGAAGGCAACTATGGCCCTTGCCCACCATAGGTCCCTAATTCAGAGGCAGAGAGTAGGATGTTGAGCTTCCCAGAAACACTTTCCTCTTTGATTTTCTTCAGCTACCCTGGACTTGTTATTGACCTATTCTCTACTGAAGCTAAGCCATTTCCTTCTCCTTTTATACCAAGAGCTACTGTTTTTAGTTAATATTTAACCAAAGCCTACATCAAATTCAGATCCAAGGTCCCACAGGGTCTGCCTCATTCCATCTTCCCCAGGCGGGGGCACGTGGGGGCTGCAGGGGCTTCTGCATATGGCCTGCATTCAGATGAGGTCAGCAATGTGGGGTGACTTTCTGGGTGAACCCCAGTTGCTGGCACAACCAATGCCTGGAGTCCTGTGTGGCCTGAGTCACAAGTCCACCACCATCCACATGTCCTGTCCACAGAGGTCCATGTAGCTTCACTTTCATGCTGGCTCTGGGCACCCACGGGTGCCCACCAGGCCCTCTGCTCTCACACTTACGTGAGACTTGGGCACAGATCCTAGCTGTTCTCTAAGGCTCCTCAACTCCCTCAAGGATTTATATCGGACTACCTCATGCTGTGCACCCCTTCCTCCCTTCCCAAGTCTGAGGCCCGGGGACACAAACACCCAAGACAGCCTCTAAGCGCTCTGCATTATCTACCTTCCAGAATGAGAGACTCTTGGGATCATTTCCTTGTGCTTTCCCATGGATTAAAAACTGAAACAGAATTCAAGTCTTCTGAATCCTCAGTGGTTCTTTCCCTTTGTCTCAATTGCCATCAAGTTTAGCCACACAGATTGCAGGGCAGCCACAAGCCAAGTACCATAGGCCAGGTGTTTTACCGATAGCTTGTGTCAGTTCTTGCAGCATCATACGAGGGAGATGTGCATGGACCACAAGGCCCATGAATGCCCAGATCGGGAGCGGCCTTGCTCTGCCCACCCTACAGTGGTCTCCTAGCATGCTGAGCCAAGGGTGCCCTTTCGATCTCAGCCTTCTGGGAGCCTGTGAGGCCGCTCAGCTGCGCAGCCTCCCAGCTGATGTTCTCCCACACGCTGCAAGTCTTCAGCCCCAACCCCCACCCCCAAGAGCCTGCAGTGAGCAGTTATGGATGAGCTCCTTGCCTTAAAGATGTGCTTGGCTAGGCGAGGCCCAGCATGCCAGCGAGACAAGCAGAGGCATGTGATAGGGTGCCGTGACGCAGCAGGCCCCTGTAGGAAGGGGCACACTAAGGAGCGGCAGCGTGCTGGCATCCTACGAAGACCCTAATTGTCTCTAAGGCTTCACGCACCCCACAAAGCTGTCACTGTATCATAGATCTGCCACCATGAATCCCCACCATGCCACTTTCCTTTTGAAACCCTTTCCTTCCCTTCCTGCCCAGGTTTCCTTTTCCGCCAGTCCATGCATAGGCTTCACTCTGTGTCAGCATCTGTCCTGGCACCAGATTTAGCTCTCATCCATTTTTGGTCTACAAGTATGTGATTGTATTTCCCATGAATAAGGAGGCTACTTAATAACAGAGAAACAGAGAGAGAGAGAGAGAGAGAGAGAGAGAGAGAGAGAGAGAGAGAGAGAGAGAGAGATTCACATTTCTGTTATGTATCAGTCATTTTTTAAAATTCCATTTGAGTTGGAAATTCTAGAACGGATGGGATGCTAGGCAGAATACAGGTTCCCAAAAATGTTCGGATCTTAATCCTGGGAACCTGTGAGCATGTTACCATTCACAGCAAAGGGATGTGGCAAATGTGACTGAATTAGGGGCCTTCCTGGGTGTGATGCAGGATTACATGGGCAGGTCCAGGATAATTATGAGGGTTCTTGTAAATGTGAGGAAGGCAGGTGAAGGAGAAGCGGTCAGAGTGATGGAACAGGAGTGAGCAAAAGATACTGCAGGCTCTAAAGATGCAGGGAGGAGACGAGTCAGGTAATGAGGTGGCCTTTGAAGCACAGAGATTCAAGGAAATAAATTCTCCTCAGAGCCTTTAGAAGGAAGGTAGCTGTGGTTCCAGAACAGTGACATACATGTTGGATGCCTGGCTCCCAGAGCTGTAGGGTAATAACTTTTAGGCCACCAAACCTGTAACAATTGGAACAGTCCTAACTCTTCATACACTTTAAATTGTATGGCATTCTCAGTAGCATGGCGAAGTCTCACACTGGCTCTCTCCATCCCATCAGGGCACAAGTCACCACTTTATGCTACATAGACATACTGTGTACACTGGTCGCTCATTCATCACTTAGCAGGCATCTCAGTACCATGTGAGCTGTCACGGCATCATAGTACTTGTGTTCAAGCATCCATACCCCTAGCACTCTATCCACTGCCTAACCATGCATCCCTCCTCATCACAGGAAGGAGGCTGAATACAGTACGATGAGATATTTTGAAAGGCGGATTATAGTCAGTGTTTTTATAGTATATTATAGTATATTGCTGTAATTGATCTATTAACTAGTTATTGTGGTTAATCTCTTACAATGTGTAATTTATAATTTAATTTATCCCATAGGTAAGTATAGGAAAAAACCATAGTAGACAAGCCAGGGTACAATCCATGGCTTGAGGCATACATGGGGATCCTGAAATGTATCCCCACTGATAAAGAACAGCAGCAGTAGAAAACCAACACCAATTGTGAACACTTTCTTCCTTCAAAATGGTATTGCCATTTTCCATTTTTCAGCCACCTGGGTACAATGCATCACGTAGTGACCTCCATCCTCCTGTCAATTCCAATTTTCTTTGTTCATAATATTGCAAAATGCCATAACTGGAGGGCTCTGTGTTCCCTCTCTTTCCCTTCTTTCCAATATCTTCCTATTAGTCTTGCTTTAGAGTCTCTTTCAGTGAGTTATTGCCTTTAAGTAAAGCCAAGAGCAAAATTTTACTCAATTCTTTCTATATTCAGTAAAACTGGAGGACATAGAGGAAGCCTCACGATCAGATGCTAGAGTCGAAGATGTTCAACCTCTTGGGAGCCCTTAAAACTCATTGAAAGAATCCAGAGAAGTGCCTTTAAGTATGGCCTCATGCAGTCCGGGCTTGAAGGCAGAAGCCCCAGAGGCTGGAGGCTGGTAAGAGAAGATGCTTAGAGATTCACTGACTGCTCTCCGCCAGCTGAGATGATTGGTTTTATCCTTTGTAGTGTTAATAGGTTGAATCACATAGATGGAGTTTTTTTTTTCCTTTTTTTTCATATTTAGTATGAGATCTATAGGTCTCACTACACAGAATAGATTTGTAGTGATTCTCCTGTTTTCAGCCTCCCAAGAGCCGGGATTACAGACACACGCCACAACATCCATTCTCAATCACAGTTTCAGCATGTCCCAGGGGCAGGGTCAGCACAGCACTGCACGCTGGAGATTGAGATTGAACCTCAGTGCCCTGCATCTGCAGGCGCTTTAATCTGCTGAGCTATCTAGCTGGGCCTTTGATATTTCAGTTAAAAGAATCTAACATTTTTGGAGACAAATCCCATTTGGCTGTCTTATATAATCTTCAGTATACTTTAATCGATATAATTTGTTAATATTTTGTTTACAAGAGATACTGGTATTTGTTGGGTTCTAGTATCAGGGAAGTATACTTAAAATGAGCTAGAAAGTTTTCTCTTCACTTTAAAAAAATTTTAGTTGGTACAGGGTCTTGCTATGTAGCTTGAGCTCCAGTGATCCTCCTGTTTCAGCCTCCCCAGTGCTGGGATTACAGGTGTACACCACACTCAAACTCTGTTGCTGGCTCAGCACACCTGGGGGCAGGGCGGGTGTGGCATGCAGTATTTTTCTATGGTTATCATTCACAGATAAAGACTTTTTATTGTTTTTCTTTAAAATTAATTGCCTTTATGATTTAGACAAGTTTCTTGTATATTTTTTTGTAGAATCTTCAGTTTTGAATCGCCCTTGACATTCTCCAAATGAAACAGGGCTGTTTATTTATGTATAGTATAATTAGCAATGCTATTCAATTTAAGACAGTTACTTTGAAGTTTTTTATATTTGTTCCATATGTTCCTTATTTCCTTTTCCTCTGGTTGATTAAGTAATTTATAGTGCTCCATTGATAGGTTTTTCACTGTCACTATTTTTTAGTAATTTTTCTACTGTTCAAAATACATGATGTTAGTAACTGCCTAGCAAGTGCAAGGTCATGAGTTCGAACTCCAGTACCACAAACAAAAAACGCATGTTGTTTCCAGGCATGGTAGTGCATGTCTACAATCCCAGCACTCAGGAGGCAGGAGGATCACCATAAATTTGAGGCCAGTCTGTGCTATAAAGTGTATTCACAGCCAGTCTGAACTGCACAGTGAAACTTAGCCTCAGAAAGACAAAAAAATAAATAAAAACAAAGTATGTGTCTTTGACTGTGAAATTTTCCTCAAATGATGTTATATACTTCATAGATAATATAGGAGCTTTATGCCAATACAGTATACTTCCACTCTATTCTCTTGAGCAAGTGCTCCTGGGGAGATTTTATATATGAAGAAAAATAGGGAGATATATATATATATATATATATATATATATATATATATATATATATATCTTCTACATATGTAGAAGACCCATATAGAAAACATATGTGGACTCCATTGCTATTTTCATTTAAAAATTCTTTTCCTTTGATCCACATTATTGAGGAATGATTTACTTAAAACAGACTGCATTCATTCACCAGGCACTGTTTATTTGACAGCTATACAAACCCACATGAACATTACCTTGATTGAGCTACAAAACAGTTCCCATGCCCTCCCCAAATTGCCTCATGTTTTTTGCGTTCCATCCCTTCCCCTAAGCCCATCTCAAGATAACCATTGACCTGTACTTTGTCACTATGAGTGAGTTTTGTTTTACATAAATGAGATTTTACAGTGCGTGTTGCATCTTGGTCTATGAAATAGAAAAATCATACCATGTTTGCACACAGGGAGAACTGAGGCTACACCAAGGTCACACATGTAAGTCAAGATCCAATATATGTTAGGGCAGAGCTAGGACACAAACCCAGATCCCTCTAGTCCTAAATAGTATGCTTTCCTTATAGATAATGTGGCCTTTAGTACCTGAAGCAAGTTTTGTATTAATCTATGCAATAGTATCACTGCCTGTGCCTGGATTGTGGGTTGTAAATACAATATGATGACTCTCAGAGAAAACCAGACAACCAATCACATGATTCCACCCCCCACCTCTTCAATTCAATTCTCTCTCTGTCTTTCTCTGTCTCTCTCTCTGTCTCTCTCTTGCTGTCTGTCTCTCACTTTCTCGCTCTATCACACACTCACACGCTTGCACATATCCTTACTTATCCCCTAAGGCTGGAAATGGGTAGGAAATAAGAAGCAAGTCATCAGGCAGGCATGGTGGCACACACCTGTAATCCCAGCACTTGGGAGGCTGAGGCACGAGGATCAGTACGAGTTCAAGACCAGTTTCGGCTACAAAAGTGAGCTCAAGGTCAGTCTGAGCTGCATAGTGAGACTCTGTCTCAAAAAAAGATGAGAAGAAGAAGAAGAGGAAGAAGAGGAAGAAGAAGAAGAAGGGGAAGAAGGGGAAGAAGGGGAAGAAGGGGAAGAAGGGGAAGAAGG